>JBBBDQ010002177.1:50000-212500 GCA_037127315.1 Ascarosepion bandense
TATATATATATATATATATATATGCTCTCACACCCTGATTGAGCACTCTGGAAGAATGGTAGACTTTGAAAAACAGTAGCTACTCTAGCATCTACGCATCGTTCATTCAGAAATGAATTAGAACACTCTCAGCTATTGGTGGTGTATAATGATAATATACACGCTAAAAAGTCTGCCTCCTTCTACCGAGCACCCATAGCCCAGAGGTAGAATCGCCGGCTGACACCAATTCGGTCAGGTTTCAATTGTGGGTAAAAAGCAATCGGCTGTCTAACCGTACTGATGAGCTGTTATACAGCAAAACAGATCTGTTTGCGGATGACTATATATATATATATATAGTGACGTAAATTAATAAATATACATATGAAGAGGGTGTACATAAGTATAGTATTATTATTCAGGTGTTAAAAAAACAGTACTCAATGTATGAACAGAGCTGTATATTATATATATATATATATATATATATATATATCGTTCATTCAGCAATGAACTAGAACACTCTCAGCTATTGGGCGTGTATAATAATAATATACACGCTAAAAAGTCTGCCTCCTTCTACCGAGCACCCATAGCCCAGAGGTAGAATTGCCGGCTGACACCAATTTGGTCAGGTTTCAATCGTGGGTAAAAAGCAATCGGCTGTATAACCATACTGATGAGCTATGATAGAGCGAAACAGATCTGTCTGCGGATGACTATATATATATATAAATATTTATGACATTACAGTTTGAAGAAAAAAATTTTCGATAAATATTGAATTTTAACTAGAATCGGTTTCATCTTTTCTTTTTTAATTATAATAGTTTATGAAGAATTTTTTAAATTCTTCAAAACCTTGTCACAGTTAGGTTATTTAGTTATTAAGTGAAGACTATGCTTACTAACTGAAAATTGAAAAGTTTAATGCAAATCATTGAGTCAATAGATTTTTAGAATATTTTTTTGTATATTGGAAGATTTTTTTAAATATGATATTTTTTATGTTACATTAAAAGGTTATGCCTTTCATGGTTTCTTTTCTTTACAGGAACAAAATTTGGAGAATTATGTCAATTCTTCTCAACCATACATAGCTTATCTCTACATCTGGCTGTCATCACACATCAATCACTTACTTCAAAGGTTAAAAAGATCAGAGCTCTGTGATTAAGAAATCCTTTTATTCTAAATTTCATGCTATAAACAAGTAATACTTGAGTAAATTAGATGAATTTAACTTTAAATTTGCTAATTTTTCAAAAATAACATGTAACAGATCTAGATTTTATTTTTGCAAAAGTTTTAAATCTGAGAATTAACTTTTGTTTACAAATGTGTTGATTGCTCAAAAATGGCCGAATATTGAAAATTTTTTCAAATTTAAAAATTTTAGATTCCAATCAATATAATTTTGTCTACTGGAAATAGTATATTTAATCATTTAGCTTTCAATTAAAAAATTGAATTCACAACTTCACCCATTTGTGGAATTTAAAAAAAAAATATCTTCAGTTGGTATCTTAAAAGTGGTATAACATCTGAGAGTATGCACGCCTCTGTGTGTGTGTATGCTTGTTCCAGTACTAAAATACTATTGACTGGTGATCGGATTGGGGTACAAGACTGGTGCCCATTTGCTGATATGCAAAATGCTCAACCACTTTCGCGGAAACCATAAACCTGACTAGTTCACTAGTGTTGTGTTCTGCAAGGCCGTGCTTAGGGCTCACGCAGATCCCACAATAGCGGGAGTGCGCAAGTTCCCTAGGAGCCGCAAGGCTCCTTGGCTCCGCAAATCTACTGTAATGAAAAAAAAAATTAACAAAATAATTATTAGGATTAACTGGAAAATTATCATCATACTTAACTTGTATGTTGAAAATAAATAGATATCTATCAACCCGTCTCACTCTCTCTTTCTCTCTCTCTCTCTCTCTCCCTCTTTATAATATATAAGCAACATAGAGCTTGGTCAGTACTTAAATGGGTGACCATTCGAGAAACCAGGTGCTGTAAACTTAAGGACCAAGAATGATCCACCCGTCTTCCAGGTTTGGGGTCTGGGTGCAGGGTTAACAACCCTGCCCCGTAAAAAGTAGTTTGTTACAGAAACAGCAACAAAAAGTTGCTGCCCTTTGCACCATCTGGGTGTGATGGATAAAAATGATGATACATATATCGAAGAGAACGCAAATCATTTGTAATTTAAAAAAAAAAGGAACTTGAGAGAGAAATATAGATATCAGTTTCGTTCAACATACATAAAAAATAGCTAAAAATTGTGAAAACGTTCGTAATGTAAAGCTTCAAAACGCTAATTCCACAATTTCTTCCGTTTTTTCGTGATCACGGAATATCAGCGTTCCGAGAGTCTGAGTAGAGATGTTATTTTGTTTAAAGTACCATTTATTGTGGGTTCAGTATGTTCGATGTGTGTGTGAGGGGGGGGGGCAAGTTGCATTCTGCGGGTAGAGGGCCCCCAAGGCGCATTTTGCGGGGGGGGGGGGGGCAATGTTGCTAAGCACAGCACTGGTGTTCTGTGAATCTTTCTTTGTGAATTTCCTTTTTTTTTTAGTTTTTTTTTTTTTTACATACGCCCTAAGATGCCGTCCAAACGTCCTGATTCTTCTAAGGCTTCTAGCAAGGAACCCAAGCGGCAGAATTTTTAAGTATTTTCGTTTTGTCTGTTACTACTGTACACGTACGTACTTTAATATTAAGATTCAATTTCAAATTATTGATTTAGTTCACAAGCGTGAGTCAAGGTAAAAATGTTCAGTGTATGAAATAGGAGTTGTCTCGCTTAGACTGTATTTTGTACAGGTTTCTGCAGAAAGAAAATTGTTTTTTTTTAAAAGATATTTTCTTGTTAAATGTTCAAGATCTTATTGTATAGCTGTGTTGAGTGAATGTTCTGGGTGATGAAAAGTTCATGGAAGGATATTCAGTGTGAGGAAAAGTTTGTTGAAGAATATTCTGTGTGATTGAAAAGTTGTTTTCTTTTAGCTTGGCAGTTTCTGTAAGTGATTGTTTGAGTGAGTGATGAGTGAGTTGACACGTTTTACTGAGCGAAGCTTGGACTGACGTGGATTTTAGTAGCAATCGAATTGACTGAGGAGACGAAATCTGGGGTTTACCTTTCTTTCAAAGTGGATCAAATCGGCAGGAAAATTTTGTCATATTTTTTTTTTTTTAATCATATCACCCCAAGCAAGGCGATAACGCCACTGATGCGCAGGGGGCTACATAAGGGTAAAAAGAATGGAAAAGAGAAAGCCGGAAACAACATCCTAAATAGGAAACAAGGGATGAGCCTCTTCACCTGTTCAATAGATGTGGGTGGAGTGTGAACCGGGCGATAGTTTAGTCTATCTACTCCAATTGAAAAAAAAAAATAAAGGAAAAGAGTGTGAGAAGATTGGAAAAGAGAAAACCGGAAACCGCATCCTAAACAGGAAACAAGGGATGAGCCTCTTCACCTGTTCAATAGATGTGGGTGGAGTGTGAACCGGGCGATAGTTTAGTCTATCTACTCCAATTGAAAAAAAAATAATAAAGGAAAAGAGTGAAAAGATTGGAAAAGAGAAAACCGGAAACCGCATCCTAAACAGGAAACAAGGGATGAGCCTCTTCACCTGTTCAATAGATGTGGGTGGAGTGTGAACCGGGCGATAGTTTAGTCTATCTACTCCAATTGAAAAAAAAAATAAAGGAAAAGAGTGAGAAGATTGGAAAAGAGAAAACTGGAAGCCGCATCCTAAACAGGAAACAAAAAAAAAAAAAGTTGTTGAATTGATAAATTTTAACTTAGTTAAAGTCCAGGCAATGAAATGTCTAAGAAAACAAAATCAATCCTTCAATTAAGCATGAAAAGTTTTAAAATCAAGCAAAAATTAGGCAAAACGAACAAAAAATAAAAAAATAATGGCTCATCCAGAACAGAATTCAACAATATTCAAGACATTTTAACTCCAAGCCGAGAACAAAGCCGCTGACCGTTGTAAAAGATATTTCTAACTTTTTACTCACAGAATGTGGAAATGGGGTGCTAGCCAACCAGCCAGCACAGAAGAGGAAAGCCTAGCAAACTAAGATAAGATTCCAGGCAATGAAATGTCTAAGAAAACAAAATCAATCCTTCAATTATGCATCAATATTTTTGTGAGGAAAATTAACCAATCAAATTGCAAGCTTTAGAAAAATTAAGAAAGCTGGTTAGAACCAAAAGTGCACAAAATTTGATTCGTGAAAATAAAGGGGTAAGTAAATTGTCGTCAAGCTGCGATTAGTAAATTGTCTTATGATAACTAAGTAGGTTATTTTCTTATCCAATGACATTACGACTTTCCAGGAAATATGTGCAAAGGAATTTATTCAGGTTTCTTTTGCTGTTTGCAGATGTGCGTTGTGGTGCAGTGGATATCAGTTCGGAACGAGAAATCAGGGAGCTGAGTTCGAATTCCAGTTGAATTCATTGCACAAATACCCTAAAGGTATCCGTCTCTTCCTTCCAGATATGGGTTAAATAACAGGACAGATTGGGTTCCATAGCCTTGGCTGGCTACCGCAGAAAGCAATGGCAACCTACTGCGGGATAATCTGCCCAGTCAGTCATGTCTCTTTCGCCCAAGCATGTTTCATGTATGGCACTTAACTGACTGACTTTTGGTGAGGGGCACCGCACATAAGTATTCGCAGATTCTAACTATTCATGGCTGGTTCTGGTCCTTAACCCTCACGAATATGGAGGTGGGGGCTCACATATGTGTGTGTTGGTGTGTGTGTTTATAAACACACACAGTCAGTCAGTTAAGTGCCATATGTGATACACGATTTGGGCAATCATGTCTCTTTCGAGACATGACCGACTAGGCAGATTTTCTATCCTGCTATTTAAAGTATAGCTGAAGGGAGAAGTGATGGAGTGTATTAAAAAGTAATAATTAGTGGGGGTTCAATTTATTACTTCATAACAATATAAAAACGATCCCCCACTTTATACCCAGTAGAAAACTTAGTCATGTTTCCAGCTAGTATATTCAGTCAGTCAGTTAAGTGCCACACGCTTGGGCGATCATGTCTCGAAAGAGACATGACTGACTGGGCAGAAGAATATCCCGCAGTAGATTGCAGTTGCTTTCGGCGGTAGACTGGTTGCCAGCCAAGGCTATAGAACCCAATCTGTTTTATTATTTAACCCATAACTGGAGGGAAGAGACGGATTAACATCTTTCCCAAGGGTATTTGTGTGGAAGTGAATGCAAGGAATTCAACTGGAATTCAAACTTGGTACCTCGATTTGTCATTCTGAATCGCTCTCCATTGCACCACAACATACATAAAAGACTACATGGAGATAAAATATTACAATTTTAAAAGTGAAATTAAAGTTTTTAACTACATAGGTAAAATTAGTAAAATCATCCTTGAAAGAGCTTCCAAATTCACTAAGAATGCCTTAGGCATTAACCAATTGAAGAACATGAACGAGGCAACTACCACAATGACCTTTGGTGGATTGTCTTTTCGAGTGGGAGGTCACGTTCCTATAAGCATTGGGAATCCTGGTTGTTGTACTGCCTGACTGCTGAAGAAGTCCCTTTGATGTCTTTTTCTTAGGCTCAGATCAGCTTCAGTTTTTTATTTTGTTTCTTTAGGCGGAAGTGGGTGCTATAGAGTGGAAATTCTGGATTGTATTTTTCTTTGAGTGTGTAAGTAAAACAGAAGCTAAGTACGGAGCCGATGTGCAGTTGACAAAATTTGTATTCCTCCTCCTTCGGTTTTGGAGTGTTCACATTTGGCCAGTGGTGGAAATTTGTGTATCATGAATCAGAAGAAGATCTGGTTTTTTTTTTTTAATCATTTCACCCCGAGCAAGGCGGAAACGCTACTGATGTGCAGGGGGTAACATAAATGTAAAAAGATTAATTAGAAAAGAGTGAGGAGTACAAACTAGTTAGAAAGGAACAATAGAAAGCAGGTGAGATGACAGATACATAGGTGGAGAGAAAGGGAAGGTTATACAGTGGTGGGGAGAGAGCTAGAGTCCAGTGGTTAGTAGATGAGTATTGACTTTGCATTTAAATTTCTGGAGGTTGTAGCCATCAGGAAAGCAAGAATACGGGAGCGAGTTCCACAGGCGGGAAGTGCGAGAGAAGAAGCTGCAATTAAGTAATTTATCTGTATGCAAGTGGGATATCTATTATGGGATGTTGATCAGAATATCTATTATGGGATGTTGATCAGAATATCTATTATGGGATATTGATCAGAATATCTATTATGGGATATTGATCAGAATATCTATTATGGGATGTTGATCAGAATATCTATTATGGGATATTGATCAGAATATCTATTATGGGATGTTGATCAGAATATCTATTATGGGATATTGATCAGAATATCTATTATGGGATGTTGATCAGAATATCTATTATGGGATATTGATCAGAATATCTATTATGGGATGTTGATCAGAATATCTATTATGGGATGTTGATCAGAATATCTATTATGGGATATTGATAATTATATTTATTATGAGATGTTAATAAGAACAATTTGAAATAGAAAATATTTACTTTAAAATGTCTCTTTAATATTCCCATTCTTAACAGATGGAACATTGCGGTCGACAAAACAGACAGAGAAATAAGAACTGATAAGAAAGTTTTTATCTTGATTGGTAGAGATGTCCTGACTCACCCCATTCTCAAAAGAACCCACCCAGAAGAGCAAATGTCACTAGATAATGACAGACAGTTTTTGTTACCATTTCCTCTAATTTTTCTCCATTTTCCTACGGTGTCTGCTGTTCGGTTTCAAATGGTTTTAAATTATCAGATTGAGAACAAGTATCAGCAGATATTTAAAATGCTATTCCCAACGTATCTTCCAATGGCCCCCTTCACTTCCAACACTGCAAATGCACGTGTCCAGACTTCTGCATCATTCTTTACAGTCATTAGTTGCAATCAGTTGCCGGTATTCTATTCCTAAAATATACTTCTGAACTTTGTGTAAGTATATTTCATATATACAGCATTTGATAAGTTGGTCGCCTGACACATTTCCTTACTAACTGACCATTTACAGAAGAGTCTGCTGTTGAAAGCATTCTTCAAACTAACCAGCGCAGGATGCATTGCAGAAGAAATAGTAAGAGCCTGGGAATAATATCTAAAGACTGTTTCGAACAAAGCCACCATTGTGAGGGATTTAAGACAACAATATCAATTTCATTTTGGCAAATCGCTCATACACACACACACACACATATGCACAAGCATTTAGATGATTAAAAATACCAAGCACCTTTAAAAACTTATATTTTTCAGGCATCAGTCTAAACTGATGACTTCTTTTATTATTTTAAACATTAACTTTTTTTTGAAAGCCATAACCATTCAGCAGGCAAGCAATCATGGCTCTCCACAATTTCCTGACCTTTGTAGCTCTTAAAAATGTTACCTTTTGCTATATCTCCTAATCTTAGTACTTAAGAGCAAAAGGTTAACCACTATTTTCTTCTGGTCCTCTAGCCTTCAACATATCCTGTTAGTGTCAAATTTTCCAAGCCTCCTTTCCTCATTTACAAGCCCTAGAAATTTCAACAGCCACTTTCTGATATGAGATGCAAGTATTCTTTTTGGTTTGATTTTTGTCAATACTTTGTCATTACTCACTTGTTCAGTCCATGGTATTCTCACTATCCTTCTGTAGAACCACATATCTTTTGTCTCAATTTTCTTTTCATCAGTGAGGAGATGGTCCACCATTCACTTCCATCTAGGAAGGACTGATATTACATAACAGTTCAGTACTCTTTTCTTTGTTTCTAATGAGATTTTCCTGTTTCTTAATACTTTGCTTAGCCTTTGGAAGGCATCTCTAGCATTCACTGCCATATAGGAGGACTGATATTACATAACAGTACAGTACTCTTTTCTTTGTTTCTAATGAGATTTTCCTGTTTCTTAATACTTTGCTTAGCCTTTGAAAGGCATCTCCAGCATTCACTGCCATATAGGAGGACTGATATTACATAACAGTTCAGTACTCTTTCCTTTGTTTCTAATGAGATTTTCCTGTTTCTTAATACTTTGCTTAGCCTTTGAAAGGCATCTCCAGCATTCACTGCCATATAGGAGGACTGATATTACATAACAGTTCAGTACTCTTTTCTTTGTTTCTTATGAGATTTTCCTGTTTCTTAATACTTTGCTTAGCCTTTGGAAGGTATCTCTAGCATTCACTGCCATATAGGAGGACTGATATTACATAACAGTTCAGTACTCTTTTCTTTGTTTCTAATGGGATTTTCCTGTTTCTTAATACTTTGCTTTGCCTTTGGAAGGCATCTTTAGAATTAACTGCCATATAGGAGGACTGATATTACATAACAGTTCAGTACTCTTTTCTTTGTTTCTAATGGGATTTTCCTGTTTCTTAATACTTTGCTTAGCTTTAGTAGAGCATTTCTCATTATTCTAATGCACTTTCAAATTTCCGTGTTGCTTTTGGCCTCCTCTTTTAAACCCTTTTAGATATTTAAATTTTTGCACTTACTTTCAATTTCAATGACATCTCTGATTTGTAATTTGCATCGTAAAATCTTTTTGCTGACAACCCTTCATTCAGTCCTACAGGTTAAGTTTAGTCCTTTCTTCTTCCCTTCTTTTACTGTCTTTTGTAGTAGTATAGTGGGGGCACATTCTTTTGAAAGGTAGTAGTATATTGTTGAAGATTAACAGAATTTGGCCTCGTTGTAGATAGTCCACTATAAGTCATAAAAAGATTATAATTCAAGAAAAGAAAACTGAGTTAAGAAATAACATTTTATATATACACATATCAATTAAGGTTTTTACAATTAAAGTAATCCTTTAAATATGGGTCCAACAGACGTTAAAATGTTCATGGCAATAAAATGCTGAAAAGAGAATTAATGCTTAGGTATGTGGGAGCGTTGTAAGTAAGGAATGTATTTGATGTATTTGCTCCTTAGGTCAGTAAGTAGTTTTGAGACAGCGAAGAAGGAAAAAAAAGGTAAGGGAGTCGAGCATAGTAAGTCGCTTGATGTCGATCAAGGGAGATACTAATTACTCTCGTCTCTCTCGAGTCTGTCTGCCTGGCAATGCTTTCTGTATCGGCTTTTTATTTTGACTTTTTGGATCACAGCAGATCATTTGGGAATTCACATCCGTATTTGATTCTGGGCTTCCCATTTGCCGATAAATAAAATTCGCGTAGGCTCACAAACTGGAATTTAATATTTAACTTATTTTTCGTTTTCAACCAGAACAACTGCGTTGATCCGGCTGCGCACCGACTAGTTTTGGTCATGAGAGTGCAAACATCTGGTCCATCACTTTGCTTGGTTGGTATCACCACATAACTTTCACCCCAGAAAACAGAGTTTTTTTTTTTTGGTATCTGTTGTCGCTTCTCTTTTCTTTTTTTTTTCTTTTTTCTTTTTTTCCGTTTTCATTTTTTTTGTTGTTGTTAGGAATGAAAATGTGTTTTCTTTCTTCCATTTAACTGTTCTACTGGACTTCATTTCCTCAGTACAAGATGGTGGGTATTCAAATCCTGTCTTGATTCGATGGAATTTTTTGGTTTTTGGTCCTTACTGAAAGGGTGAACACTGGTAGTAAATTTTTTTTCACTGTGGGAATGGCCATGGTTGCCCATGGTTTGGATTTGTTCTTGTATTTTCCTTTCTAAATCTGCTGTCAACACTGTGTCATTTGCATATCAAATATTGTTTAGATTGCAACCATCAATAATAAACGCTGTCAAAGACGACACATGCTGGGGGCATCTCCTCTAGACTAGTTATCGGTCATGTGGCATCTTTGGAAAGTGCCTTAAGACCATACCACAGGTTGACTGAAACCTTGTGATTGAAATTGAGTAGACGACTCTCTTTTAGGACCCACTGATGATTGTGCTAATACAGAGTCAGAAGTCATCTTGACTGGCCTTGCTCAGACTGTTGTTCACACTAGATAACGCACACTCTCCCAGAAATTTATTCTTACTTTCTCAGAATCACCTCACTCTAAAAGTTGAATAAATCTGGCGAGAAGACACACCCTTGTCTCAGATACTTTTCTATTTTTGTATATTTCCTGAATTTCTTTTCTATCAGTATGCAGACAGTTTTACTCCCTGTTGTAGAGTAGTTTTCACACTGAAGGATATAATCATGCTATGTCGGTTGCTAATCGACTTAGTCAGTTAAGTGCCATACGTGATACACACTTGGGCGATCATGTCTTGAAAGAGACATGACTGACTTGGCAGAAGGTTATCCTATAGTAGATTGACATTGCTTTCTGCGGTAGACTGGCTGCCAGCCAATGCTATGGAACCCAATCTGTCTTGTTATTTGACTCATAGCTAGAGGGGGAAGCGATGTACTATATTATTAAGTAGTAATAAGTGGGGGATCAGTTTTATATTGTTATGAAGTAATAAACTGATCCCCTACTTTATGCCCAGTAGAAACCTTAATCATGTTTTCAACTATTATATTCAGTCAGTCAGTTAAGTGCCATACGTGATACCTACTTAGGGCGAACATGTCTCGAAAAAGACATGACTGACTGGGCAAAAGATTATCCCGCAGTAGATTGCCATTGCTTTTTGTGGTAGACTGATTGCCAGCCAAGGCTATAGAACCCAATCAGTCCTGTTATTTGACTCATAGCTAGAGGTGGAAGAGATGTACTATATTATTAAGTAGTAATAAGTGGGGGATCAGTTTTATATTGTTATGAAGTAATAAACTGATCCCCTACTTTATGCCCAGTAGAAACCTTAATCATGTTTTTAACTATCATATTCAGTCAGTCAGTTAAGTGCCATACATGATACACGCTTGGGCGATCATGTCTTGAAAGAGACATGACTGATTTGGCAGAAGGTTATCCTACAGTAGATTGACATTGCTTTCTGCGGTAGACTGGCTGCCAGCCAATGCTATGGAACCCAATCTGTCTTGTTATTTGACTCACAGCTAGACGGGGAAGAGATGTACTATATTATTAAGTAGTAATAAGTGGGGGATTTTTTTTTTTTT
The DNA here is from genome assembly GCA_037127315.1 of Ascarosepion bandense. Classification (NCBI taxonomy): domain Eukaryota; kingdom Metazoa; phylum Mollusca; class Cephalopoda; order Sepiida; family Sepiidae; genus Ascarosepion; species Ascarosepion bandense. The sequence continues at coordinate 61,078 of JBBBDQ010002177.1, forward strand.
TTTTTTAATCATATCACCCCAAGCAAGGCGGTAACGCCACTGATGCGCAGGGGGCTACGTAAGGGTAAAAAGATTGGAAAAGAGAAAACCGGAAACCGCATCCTAAACAGGAAACAAGGGATGAGCCTCTTCACCCGTTCAATAGATGTGGGTGGAGTGTGAACCGGGCGATAGTTTAGTCTATCTACTCCAATTGAAAAAAAAATAATAAAAAAGGAAAAGAGTGAAAAGATTGGAAAAGAGAAAACCGGAAACCGCATCCTAAACAGGAAACAAGGGATGAGCCTCTTCACCCGTTCAATAGATGTGGGTGGAGTGTGAACCGGGCGATAGTTTAGTCTATCTACTCCAATTGAAAAAAAAATAATAAAAAAGGAAAAGAGTGAAAAGATTGGAAAAGAGAAAACCGGAAACCGCATCCTAAACAGGAAACAAGGGATGAGCCTCTTCACCCGTTCAATAGATGTGGGTGGAGTGTGAACCGGGCGATAGTTTAGTCTATCTACTCCAATTGAAAAAAAAATAATAAAGGAAAAGAGTGAAAAGATTGGAAAAGAGAAAACCGGAAACCGCATCCTAAACAGGAAACAAGGGATGAGCCTCTTCACCCGTTCAATAGATGTGGGTGGAGTGTGAACCGGGCGATAGTTTAGTCTATCTACTCCAATTGAAAAAAAAAATAATAAAAAAGGAAAAGAGTGAAAAGATTGGAAAAGAGAAAACCGGAAACCGCATCCTAAACAGGAAACAAGGGATGAGCCTCTTCACCTGTTCAATAGATGTGGGTGGAGTGTGAACCGGGCGATAGTTTAGTCTATCTACTCCAATTGAAAAAAAAATAATAAAAAAGGAAAAGAGTGAAAAGATTGGAAAAGAGAAAACCGGAAACCGCATCCTAAACAGGAAACAAGGGATGAGCCTCTTCACCCGTTCAATAGATGTGGGTGGAGTGTGAACCGGGCAATAGTTTAGTCTATCTACTCCAATTGAAAAAAAAAATAATAAAGGAAAAGAGTGAAAAGATTGGAAAAGAGAAAACTGGAAACCGCATCCTAAACAGGAAACAAGGGATGAGCCTCTTCACCTGTTCAATAGATGTGGGTGGAGTGTGAACCGGGCGAAAAAGATTATCCCGCAGTAGATTGCCATTGCGTTTTGTGGTAGACTGATTGCCAGCCAAGGCTATAGAACCCAATCAGTTCTGTTATTTAACCCATGACTGGAGGCAAGAGACGGATTAATACCTTTCCGAAGGGTATTTGCACATAAGTGAATGCAATGAATTCAGCTTGAATTCGAACTCGGCTCCTCGATTTCTCCTTCCGAGCCGATAACACACTCTTAATGTTAGGAACTTGGTAATCATCCACTGAAAGCTGACTTCTTAGTATTCGGCTAACTGCTGACTAATATCAATTGCCTAGTAGTTCTACTGAACTCCAATAGAACTCTAAAGAACTCTCTAGAACTTCTAAGAACTCCTATAAACTTCCCAAGAACTTCTCGAGTTAACTTCCTGTTAACTCTTATTAATATAGGAGGGAGAGTCCATTATCTGAGGAATAGGTGTGTTTCACCATAATACTTCCAATATATGTTTTAATATCCTTCCTAAATATATCTAGCTTACATAGCTTTAATGCGGTACCTTTGGAAAGTGCCTGAAAACCATACCACAGGTTGACTGAAGCCTTGTGATTGAAATTGGGTAGACGGCTCTCTGAGGACCTGTTGATGGTTGTACTAATACAAAGTCAGAAGTCATTGCGACTGAGGGTTTGAGCATCCTGGATTTGTTCAGACTGCTGTTCATGTCGGATAACACGCTCTCTCCCAGAAACTGTAACCAAGGTCTGCTCAGCACAGTTGCAGTATAAACCACAGGTAGACTCTGTGGATGTTGAACAAATACATAGGTGCCTGAGCACGCATCTGCAACGGAGATTAGTAGTAGACAGGCATACTTGGATACAAGTGGCCAGCCCTTGTATAGCATTTCAAATAGTTCTTTCTGGTGTACTTTCTGAAAAGTAAAACTTTTCTTGAAATATGTTAGAAAAAGTCCAAGTTTATATTTGAAAGCAAGTAAATACTATCGTTAAATCAAATTGTTCTACTGAAGAGATACTTAGATGACAACTTCATCCTCTGGTTATACCGGGAAGAGATCCAGCTACTACTGAACCATGTGAACTCAAAAAGAACAATGATACAAGTCACAAGAGAGGAAGAAATGAACAACAAACTAGTATTACTGGATGTACTAATATCTTGAACAGAGCATGGGTTGAAGACATCCGTATACCACAAGCCAACATTCACTAGATAATACCTCAACTTCAACTCCCACAACCCCTACAGTGTAAAAAACTAAATTGTCCGCTGCTTACAACTTTGAGCAAGTCATAAGTGGTCACCCAGAGTGTAGCTGCTGTCATCGTGAGCAACAGAGCAAATGTGTTGCCATGACAACAAGAGGCTGATAGATGCCACTTTTCCTGACAAAAAGAAGCAACTTTTTTTTTTTATTTATGCAAATTTTGATTATGCTCCTTCCCTACAATTTCACTATTGTACAAGTTAAACAAATCGTGTTTGTATTAAATTGTCACAATGCATTATGTGGCCTTTAGCCCGGGATTAGTGAGAGACAAGAACAAAGAGAGAAGCAACATATGTGATAGATGACGGACATGGTGCTACTATCAAAAGTTTAAAATCTACAACTGGTCTATCAGGTGAACACGGTAATTATTTAAGTTCCCTTAAGTATGTAAATAAGGGATTTGTATGTTTGTTGCCATATTCACCTTCAACATCTGACTATATTTCTGAGATGAGGCATTGTAATTATTTACACTATTTACATTGTTTGGACTGTTGTCCTCATCTTTGTTGCCATATTCACCATCAACATTTGTCTATATTTCTGAGATGAGGCATTGTAATTATTTACACTATTTACATTGTTTGGACTGTTGTCCTCATCTTTGTTGCCATATTCACCTTCAATATCTGTCTATATTTCTGAGATGAGGCATTGTAATTATTTACACTATTTACATTGTTCAGACTGTTGTCCTCATCTTTGTTGCCATATTCACCTTCAACATCTGTCTATATTTCTGAGATGAGGCATTGTAATTATTTACACTATTTACATTGTTCAGACTGTTGTCCTCATCTTTGTTGCCATATTCACCTTCAATATCTGTCTATATTTCTGAGATGAGGCATTGTAATTATTTACACTATTTACATTGTTCAGACTGTTGTCCTCATCTTTGTTGCCATATTCACCTTCAATATCTGTCTATATTTCTGAGATGAGGTATTGTAATTATTTACACTATTTACATTGTTTGGACTGTTGTCCTCATCTTTGTTGCCATATTCACCTTCAACATCTGTCTATATTTCTGAGATGAGGCATTGTAATTATTTACACTATTTACATTGTTTTGACTGTTGTCCTCATCTTTGTTGCCATATTCACCTTCAATATCTGTCTATATTTCTGAGATGAGGTATTGTAATTATTTACACTATTTACATTGTTTGGACTGTTGTCCTCATCTTTGTTGCCATATTCACCTTCAATATCTGTCTATATTTCTGAGATGAGGCATTGTAATTATTTACACTATTTACATTGTTCAGACTGTTGTCCTCATCTTTGTTGCCATATTCACCTTCAATATCTGTCTATATTTCTGAGATGAGGTATTGTAATTATTTACACTATTTACATTGTTTGGACTGTTGTCCTCATCTTTGTTGCCATATTCACCTTCAACATCTGTCTATATTTCTGAGATGAGGCATTGTAATTATTTACACTATTTACATTGTTCAGACTGTTGTCCTCATCTTTGTTGCCATATTCACCTTCAACATCTGTTTATATTTCTGAGATGAGGTAATGTAATTATTTACACTACTAGCAGTATAGCCTAGCATTGCTTGTGTGTAATGAAAGCTTTAAAACTAATCCATGGTCCTGGAGCTCAGACTCAGCCTAAAGAATATTTGTGTGAAGTTTGGTGAGAATTGGATAAAAATTGTGGATTTGTATAAAGGACATACAGACAGATAAACAGACACACACACAAATATCTTGCCTTTTTTATATATATATTATCGATTTTCAGCACTATTGTAAGAACTGCAACCTTGAAACTTCTGAATATCGTTTCTTATGTCTTTGTCTATGAGTGTATGAAATTTGATTAAAATCGGACCACTCCTTCTATAACCCGATTTTTTCGATTATCGATTTTTGATATTTATCAGGGGTACCTCGACACAAAACCTAACTAAGAACACTCGCAGACGCTTATAGTATAACTGTGTAAATTTTCAAGAAAATGGGTTCAGCTGTTTTGGAGTCTATAGGTAATGGGCACACACACACACACACACACACACACACACACACACACACACACACACACACACACAGAGACAAAGTTCCATTTATAAATAAGTTTAGATTCAGATTTATATTGTAAATATGTAAATATGGGATTTATATTTAATTTTTTTCACGTTTCCTCATATTTTATTCAAAATCTATTATTTTCCTCAAAGCTGTCTGTAACAGTCTTTGTTTGTTGTCCGATTTCTTTTATGTAGTTTTCAAGGTGTATGAAGCGCCAACCTTATTTTATTGACCAATGTAGTTACCCAGAGATATAGGAAGAAGAAATGGTCATTATAAGCAGTACAACTATCCTGGCAGTAGCTCCATAAATTGTGATAGAGGAGTAATAGAATTGTGATATGATATCAACTCTCAGAAAACAGCCTTGTTCTGCCTACTCGAAGTATAGAGATTATTGAAAAAACTACAAAAGATCTGTGGTCCATATAACATCAGGATGATCTTCAAAAGTTGTTCAATATTTGATAGACACCTCTTCTGAGTAAGACATCCTATAAAGAAGAACATGATTAAGAACTGTGTATACACAATACCATGCAGCTGTGGGAAAAAAAAAATATAAATGAGAAAATGTGCTGCGAGAACACTGCAAAGCTGTAGCACAAGGGGAAATATAAAAATCAGGTGTAGCGGACCACATATGGTGAGGGGAAAAAACACCATCCCCTGTAGGAAGTTGAAATAATAGATATCGAATATCACTTGAAAATATGAAAACTTAAGAAATTAGCACATATACTGGGCTACAAAAATTCGAATAATGTAAATAGTGTAAATAATTACAATACCTCATCTCAGAAATATAGACAGATGTTGAAGGTGAATATGGCAACAAAGATGAGGACAACAGTCCAAACAATGTAAATAGTGTAAATAATTACAATACCTCATCTCAGAAATATAGACAGATATTGAAGGTGAATATGGCAACAAAGATGAGGACAACAGTCCTAACAATGTAAATAGTGTAAATAATTACAATGCCTCATCTCAGAAATATAGACAGATGTTGAAGGTGAATATGGCAACAAAGATGAGGACAACAGTCCAAACAATGTAAATAGTGTAAATAATTACAATACCTCATCTCAGAAATATAGAGAGATGTCAAAGGTGAATATGGCAACAAAGATGAGGGCAACAGTCTGAACAATGTAAATAGTGTAAATAATTACAATACCTCATCTCAGAAATATAGACAGATATTGAAGGTGAATATGACAACAAAGATGAGGACAACAGTCCAAACAATGTAAATAGTGTAAATAATTACAATACCTCATCTCAGAAATATAGACAGATATTGAAGGTGAATATGGCAACAAAGATGAGGACAACAGTCCTAACAATGTAAATAGTGTAAATAATTACAATACCTCATCTCAGAAATATAGACAGATATTGAAGGTGAATATGGCAACAAAGATGAGGACAACAGTCTGAACAATGTAAATAGTGTAAATAATTACAATGCCTCATCTCAGAAATATAGACAGATGTTGAAGGTGAATATGGCAACAAAGATGAGGACAACAGTCCAAACAATGTAAATAGTGTAAATAATTACAATACCTCATCTCAGAAATATAGAGAGATGTTGAAGGTGAACATGGCAACAAAGATGAGGACAACAGTCCTAACAATGTAAATAGTGCAAATAATTACAATACCTCATCTCAGAAATATAGACAGATGTTGAAGGTGAATATGGCAACAAAGATGAGGACAACAGTCCTAACAATGTAAATAGTGTAAATAATTACAATGCCTCATCTCAGAAATATAGACAGATGTTGAAGGTGAATATGGCAACAAAGATGAGGAAAACAGTCCAAACAATGTAAATAGTGTAAATAATTACAATGCCTCATCTCAGAAATATAGACAGATGTTGAAGGTGAATATGGCAACAAAGATGAGGACAACAGTCAAAACAATGTAAATAGTGTAAATAATTACAATACCTCATCTCAGAAATATAGACAGATATTGAAGGTGAATATGACAACAAAGATGAGGACAACAGTCCAAACAATGTAAATAGTGTAAATAATTACAATACCTCATCTCAGAAATATAGACAGATATTGAAGGTGAATATGGCAACAAAGATGAGGACAACAGTCTGAACAATGTAAATAGTGTAAATAATTACAATACCTCATCTCAGAAATATAGACAGATATTGAAGGTGAATATGGCAACAAAGATGAGGAAAACAGTCCAAACAATGTAAATAGTGTAAATAATTACAATACCTCATCTCAGAAATATAGACAGATGTTGAAGGTGAATATGGCAACAAAGATGAGGAAAACAGTCTGAACAATGTAAATAGTGTAAATAATTACAATACCTCATCTCAGAAATATAGACAGATGTTGAAGGTGAATATGGCAACAAAGATGATGACAACAGTCCAAACAATGTAAATAGTGTAAATAATTACAATACCTCATCTCAGAAATATAGACAGATTTTGAAGGTGAATATGGCAACAAAGATGAGGACAACAGTCCAAACAATGTAAATAGTGTAAATAATTACAATACTTCATCTCAGAAATATAGACAGATTTTGAAGGTGAATATGGCAACAAAGATGAGGACAACAGTCCAAACAATGTAAATAGTGCAAATAATTACAATACTTCATCTCAGAAATATAGACAGATGTTGAAGGTGAATATGGCAACAAAGATGAGGACAACAGTCCAAACAATGTAAATAGTGTAAATAATTACAATACCTCATCTCAGAAATATAGACAGATGTTGAAGGTGAATATGGCAACAAAGATGAGGACAACAGTCCAAACAATGTAAATAGTGTAAATAATTACAATACCTCATCTCAGAAATATAGACAGATGTTGAAGGTGAATATGGCAACAAAGATGAGGACAACAGTCTGAACAATGTAAATAGTGTAAATAATTACAATGCCTCATCTCAGAAATATAGACAGATGTTGAAGGTGAATATGGCAACAAAGATGAGGACAACAGTCCAAACAATGTAAATAGTGTAAATAATTACAATACTTCATCTCAGAAATATAGACAGATTTTGAAGGTGAATATGGCAACAAAGATGAGGACAACAGTCCAAACAATGTAAATAGTGCAAATAATTACAATACTTCATCTCAGAAATATAGACAGATGTTGAAGGTGAATATGGCAACAAAGATGAGGACAACAGTCCAAACAATGTAAATAGTGTAAATAATTACAATACCTCATCTCAGAAATATAGACAGATGTTGAAGGTGAATATGGCAACAAAGATGAGGACAACAGTCCAAACAATGTAAATAGTGTAAATAATTACAATACCTCATCTCAGAAATATAGACAGATGTTGAAGGTGAATATGGCAACAAAGATGAGGACAACAGTCCAAACAATGTAAATAGTGTAAATAATTACAATACCTCATCTCAGAAATATAGGCAGATGTTGAAGGTGAATATGGCAACAAAGATGAGGACAACAGTCCAAACAATGTAAATAGTGTAAATAATTACAATACCTCATCTCAGAAATATAGACAGATGTTGAAGGTGAATATGGCAATAAAGATGAGGACAACAGTCTGAACAATGTAAATAGTGTAAATAATTACAATACCTCATCTCAGAAATATAGACAGATGTTGAAGGTGAATATGGCAACAAAGATGAGGACAACAGTCTGAACAATGTAAATAGTGTAAATAATTACAATGCCTCATCTCAGAAATATAGACAGATGTTGAAGGTGAATATGGCAACAAAGATGAGGACAACAGTCTGAAATAATGTAAATAGTGTAAATAATTACAATACCTCATCTCAGAAATATAGACAGATGTTGAAGGTGAATATGGCAAACAAAAAAGATGAGGACAACAGTCTGAACAATGTAAATAGTGTAAATAATTACAATACCTCATCTCAGAAATATAGACAGATGTTGAAGGTGAATATGGCAACAAAGATGAGGACCACAGTCTGAACAATGTAAATAGTGTAAATAATTACAATACCTCATCTCAGAAATATAGACAGATGTTGAAGGTGAATATGGCAACAAAGATGAGGACAAACAGTCTGAATAAATGTAAATAGTGTAAATAATTACAATGCCTCATCTCAGAAATATAGACAGATGTTGAAGGTGAATATGGCAACAAAGATGATGACAACAGTCCAAACAATGTAAATAGTGTAAATAATTACAATACCTCATCTCTGTAAAAAATATAGACAGATGTTGAAGGTGAATATGGCAACAAAGATGAGGACAACAGTCTGAACAATGTAAATAGTGTAAATAATTACAATGCCTCATCTCAGAAACATAGATGAGCGTTGAAGGTGAATATGGCAACAGCAAATATGATGACAACAGTCCAAACAATGTAAATAGTGTAAATAGACAGATGTTGAAGGTGAATATGCACAAAGATGAGGACAACAGTCCAAACAATGTAAAGATAGTGTAAATAATTACAATACCTCATCTCAGAAATGTAGACAGATGTTGAAGGTGAATATGGCAACAAAGATGAGGACAACAGTCCAAACAATGTAAATAGTGTAAATAATTACAATACCTCATCTCAGAAATATAGACAGATGTTGAAGGTGAATATGGCAACAAAGATGAGGACAACAGTCTGGTCAATGTAAATAGTGTAAATAATTACAATGCCTCATCTCAGAAATATAGACAGATGTTGAAGGTGAATATGGCAACAAAGATGATGACAACAGTCCAAACAATGTAAATAGTGTAAATAATTACAATGCTCTATCTCAGAAATATAGACAGATGTTGAAGGTGAATATGGCAACAAAGTTGAGGACAACAGTCTGAACAATGTAAATAGTGTAAATAATTACAATACCTCATCTCAGAAATATAGACAGATGTTGAAGGTGAATATGGCAACAAAGATGAGGACAACAGTCTGAACAATGTAAATAGTGTAAATAATTACAATGCCTCATCTCAGAAATATAGACAGATGTTGAAGGTGAATATGGCAACAAAGATGAAGACAACAGTCCAAACAATGTAAATAGTGTAAATAATTACAATACCTCATCTCAGAAATATAGACAGATGTTGAAGGTGAATATGGCAACAAAGATGAGGACAACAGTCTGAACAATGTAAATAGTGTAAATAATTACAATGCCTCATCTCAGAAATATAGACAGATGTTGAAGGTGAATATGGCAACAAAGATGATGACAACAGTCCAAACAATGTAAATAGTGTAAATAGACAGATGTTGAAGGTGAATATGGCAACAAAGATGAGGACAACAGTCCAAACAATGTAAATAGTGTAAATAATTACAATACCTCATCTCAGAAATGTAGACAGATGTTGAAGGTGAATATGGCAACAAAGATGAGGACAACAGTCCAAACAATGTAAATAGTGTAAATAATTACAATACCTCATCTCAGAAATATAGACAGATGTTGAAGGTGAATATGGCAACAAAGATGAGGACAACAGTCTGAACAATGTAAATAGTGTAAATAATTACAATGCCTCATCTCAGAAATATAGACAGATGTTGAAGGTGAATATGGCAACAAAGATGATGACAACAGTCCAAACAATGTAAATAGTGTAAATAATTACAATGCCTCATCTCAGAAATATAGACAGATGTTGAAGGTGAATATGGCAACAAAGATGAGGACAACAGTCCAAACAATGTAAATAGTGTAAATAATTACAATACCTCATCTCAGAAATATAGACAGATGTTGAAGGTGAATATGGCAACAAAGATGATGACAACAGTCTGAACAATGTAAATAGTGTAAATAATTACAATACCTCATCTCAGAAATATAGACAGATGTTGAAGGTGAATATGGCAACAAAGATGAGGACAACAGTCTGAACAATGTAAATAGTGTAAATAATTACAATGCCTCATCTCAGAAATATAGACAGATGTTGAAGGTGAATATGGCAACAAAGATGAGGACAACAGTCTGAATAATGTAAATAGTGTAAATAATTACAATACCTCATCTCAGAAATATAGACAGATGTTGAAGGTGAATATGGCAACAAAGATGAGGACAACAGTCTGAACAATGTAAATAGTGTAAATAATTAACAATAAAACCTCATCTCAGAAATATAGACAGATGTTGAAGGTGAATATGGCAACAAAGATGAGGACCACAGTCTGAACAATGTAAATAGTGTAAATAATTACAATACCTCATCTCAGAAATATAGACAGATGTTGAAGGTGAATATGGCAACAAAGATGAGGACAACAGTCTGAACAATGTAAATAGTGTAAATAATTACAATGCCTCATCTCAGAAATATAGACAGATGTTGAAGGTGAATATGGCAACAAAGATGATGACAACAGTCCAAACAATGTAAATAGTGTAAATAATTACAATACCTCATCTCAGAAATATAGACAGATGTTGAAGGTGAATATGGCAACAAAGATGAGGACAACAGTCTGAACAATGTAAATAGTGTAAATAATTACAATGCCTCATCTCAGAAATATAGACAGATGTTGAAGGTGAATATGGCAACAAAGATGATGACAACAGTCCAAACAATGTAAATAGTGTAAATAGACAGATGTTGAAGGTGAATATGGCAACAAAGATGAGGACAACAGTCCAAACAATGTAAATAGTGTAAATAATTACAATACCTCATCTCAGAAATGTAGACAGATGTTGAAGGTGAATATGGCAACAAAGATGAGGACAACAGTCCAAACAATGTAAATAGTGTAAATAATTACAATACCTCATCTCAGAAATATAGACAGATGTTGAAGGTGAATATGGCAACAAAGATGAGGACAACAGTCTGAACAATGTAAATAGTGTAAATAATTACAATGCCTCATCTCAGAAATATAGACAGATGTTGAAGGTGAATATGGCAACAAAGATGAGGAAAACAGTCCAAACAATGTAAATAGTGTAAATAATTACAATGCCTCATCTCAGAAATATAGACAGATGTTGAAGGTGAATATGGCAACAAAGATGAGGACAACAGTCTGAACAATGTAAATAGTGTAAATAATTACAATGCCTCATCTCAGAAATGTAGACAGATGTTGAAGGTGAATATGGCAACAAAGATGATGACAACAGTCCAAACAATGTAAATAGTGTAAATAATTACAATACCTCATCTCAGAAATGTAGACAGATGTTGAAGGTGAATATGGCAACAAAGATGAGGACAACAGTCCAAACAATGTAAATAGTGTAAATAATTACAATACCTCATCTCAGAAATATAGACAGATGTTGAAGGTGAATATGGCAACAAAGATGAGGACAACAGTCTGAACAATGTAAATAGTGTAAATAATTACAATGCCTCATCTCAGAAATATAGACAGATGTTGAAGGTGAATATGGCAACAAAGATGATGACAACAGTCCAAACAATGTAAATAGTGTAAATAATTACAATGCCTCATCTCAGAAATATAGACAGATGTTGAAGGTGAATATGGCAACAAAGATGAGGACAACAGTCTGAACAATGTAAATAGTGTAAATAATTACAATGCCTCATCTCAGAAATATAGACAGATGTTGAAGGTGAATATGGCAACAAAGATGAAGACAACAGTCCAAACAATGTAAATAGTGTAAATAATTACAATACCTCATCTCAGAAATATAGACAGATGTTGAAGGTGAATATGGCAACAAAGATGAGGACAACAGTCTGAACAATGTAAATAGTGTAAATAATTACAATGCCTCATCTCAGAAATATAGATAGATGTTGAAGGTGAATATGGCAACAAAGATGATGACAACAGTCCAAACAATGTAAATAGAGTAAATAATTACAATACCTCATCTCAGAAATATAGACAGATGTTGAAGGTGAATATGGCAACAAAGATGAGGACAACAGTCCGAACAATGTAAATAGTGTAAATAATTACAATACTTCATCTCAGAAATATAGGCAGATGTTGAAGGTGAATATGGCAACAAAGATGAGGGCAACAGTCTGAACAATGTAAATAGTGTAAATAATTACAATAAATACAATACAATTACAATATCTCATCTCAGAAACGTAGACAGACAAAAAATAACTGGAGAACTGAATTTTCTACAGCTCAAATATATGTTGCTTGCATGCAGTGAGGAAATTATTAAAAATTAATTGAATTCATTTTAACTGCATTTTTCTTTATCAAACATTAAGTATAGTTTTCTAAATTCTCAAAATGCTAATCTGAGATGAAATGTTTAGTTCGGATAACTTAAAAAATGTCCGAATGATATCAGTTTACTCATCAGTTCACATACAAATAATAGAATTCTGGAAAACTGAGGTATGGATAACTACGAAATAATAACTAGAAAGGTCCGTGAACAGTTTCCCTATTTATTTAATATTTCACTGAATCTTAATTTTTAATGTTATATAGTCACTTCTGAGATGAGTATTAAATCTTCTGCAAATTCTAGGTCCCTCATGATGACTGTGATGGAGATTATTAAAACTTCAAATTGATATTTCATTTTGTAGGGGTTCTTTTTTTTCAATTGGAGTAGATAGACTAAACTGTCGCCCGGTTCACACTCCACCCACGTCTATTGAACAGGTTAAGAGGCTCATCCCTTGTTCCCTGTTTAGGATCTGGTTTCCGGCTTTCTCTTTTCCAATCTTTTCACTTTTCTTTTTCTTTTTTTTTTCAATTGGAGTAGATAGACTAAACTATCGCCCGGTTCACACTCCACCCATGTCTATTGAACAAGTTAAGAGGCTCATCCCTTGTTCCCAGTTTAGGATGTGGTTTCCGGTTTTCTCTTTTCAATCTTCTCACTTTGTGTTTTTTTTTTCAATTGGAGTAGATAGATCTATCTATCGCCCGGTTCACACTCCACCCACGTCTATTGAACAGGTTAAGAGGCTCATCCCTTGTTCCCTGTTTAGGATGTGGTTTCCGGCTTTCTCTTTTCCAATCTTTTCATTCTTATGTAGCCCCCTGCACATCAGTGGCATTACCGTCTTGCTCGGGGTGATATGATTTAAAAAAAAAAAAAAATTACATTTAACCCAAGTTTAAATGGGGACAAATTTCAATCTTCATTTTGTCAGGGATTAAATCTCAATCCAACTTCCAAGTAGGAACAATTTTCACAAATTTCAACCTGGACAATATCATTATCCTCCCCTTCCTCCTTCTCTCTCTCTTCAATATTTTTCAGTGTGTTTATAAGTGACCAAATACCCTGGTCACTAATGTGTTCATGTCCTGGACTGTCTGCATTGAGCTGTGGTGAATAGGAAATTAAGAATTAAAATCAACTTTCTTCTTCACTTTTACAAAAATTCACAAAGACGTGTGAAGTCCTGGTTTTGCCAAATAGAAAAAGGACTGACCACGTGCTTAAAGAAAAAGTCGAAACCGGATTTCGTGAGTAGATGTTAAATTGATTTTCTGACCAATAGAAGCGATTTGCAAGACTAAAAAGACTTACTGATCTAATGCAAAAAAACAACATTACTATAAAGGCTTCGGTCAGTGTCAGTCAGACAGATGGGAGCAGCAAGACAACACATAAACATGTAAAAGAAGGAATAATCGAGGGAGTACTGTATACAGTTTAACAGCTGGCTATAATTATATAAAGCCCACCTCAGATGAATACAAGGATTATTCTTCATGTTTTTCGAAAGGGTTGATAAACCATAAAAGCAAACCATATCTGAATAAAAGGGATCGATAATCTAAGTAATACTGTATACACTTTAATTGCTGGCTAAAATTACTCAAAGCCCACCTCAGATGAATACAAGGATTATTCCTCATGTTTTTCAAAAGGGTTGATAAACCATAAAAGAAAACCATGTCTAAATAAAAGCCATCAATAATCGAGGGAGTACTGTACACAGTTTAATAGCTGGCTATAATTATATAAAGCCCACCTCAGATGAATACAAGGATTATTCTTCATGTTTTTCGAAAGGGTTGATAAACCATAAAAGAAAACCATGTCTAAATAAAAGCAATCAATAATCGAGGAAGTATTGTATACAGTTTAATAGCTGGCTATAATTACTTAAAGCCCACCTCAGATGAATTGTTCCTAATGTTTTGGCTATAAATTGTATTCACTTGACCCAGACTGATAATCTTGCAAAAGGAAGTTGTGTATTTAAATGCCTTTTCTCTGATTGTTATTTGCCAGTCAAGTCTGAACATGCAGAGACCTCCATGGCTACGGAGCCTGACTTTGGCTCTGTTTTCATTAGCCCATCTTTGTTCGCTTGTTTTATCCCTTCTAAGATTACAAAGTTTAATTTTCTCTTGTGACTGGAAAATTATCAGAGATAATGAAAGATTCTGTTCTGCTGTGAAAAAACGAGAGGGTGAAATTTATCTCGGTTTCTTTTATAATTCACGAGTCGAGTTGACAGTATTTATCTGGCCACAGATTAGATTAAGTAGTCAGAATAAATTTAAAAAAAAGAACAGACGTAATTGTTGAAAAGGATAAAAATGACGAGAAAAGTAACATTTAAATGGACATTGTTCCGCCACCGTCTTTCAATGTTCACAGCGATATTGCCACGGATTTTTCTTTTAAGATTTGGTGTCTGGCTCAAAAAGACCGTTAATAAGATAATCTCATAAGATGATATGCTCAATACTAGTGAGGAGAGTTCAGGACATGGGCGATCATGGTTCTCCACAACTTCCTGTTTTTATTGATTGATTCATTTTTTATGGTTTTATTGCAAGTTACTTAAATAAAAAAAATTATTTTTAAGTTGTAAGAATTTTAAAGTTGTACTAATTGTTGGGACGACCGCGCCTATTCGGCTATAATGGACTATTCCATTACTATGTAAAGTAATGGTGGCATCTACGTAAGGGGAATGTGCCGAGCAGCCGATCGACAAGTCAGTCGTAGACTTCCGGTGACGACCCGGAAGTACCCATTGCTCATACTACGTCTTACGACAGTTGAGACGATTAACCCTTATTCTTGTATTGGATACTAATAACCTTTGTAAATACTATTTTCACGGAATGCAATAATTAACCTATTCCTGTTGTTGAGTTATTTATTCTTACTCTATTTTGAGTTATTTATTCTTACTCACAACATAACACTAATTAAGCTATAGCTATGGGTAGAAGAGATGGATTCGTATCTTTCACTTTGAGTGTAAGTAAATATAACAAACCCAATTAAAAATTCGAAGCCATTATTCATAACATCACCAGAATGAACATCCAAGCTTACAGCACTGAGTATTTCCAAACAGTTACCCATGTAGGTACTGACCATGCTGGTCTTTACTTAACTTTGGTGATTGTTTCCTGTCTTTTGGTTACCATCTCTTTCTCCTTGTTGTGTAATCCGTTCACATAATCTTCAAGAAAATCATTTAGATATTGTTTTGGAGTAGTTTTCGTGCTATGTCTGTTGCTAATCGACTTAACGCACCCAAAATGTTAGGAACTTGGTAATCTTCCACTGTAAGCTGACTCCTTATTATTTGACTAACTTCTGACTAATATCAACTGCCTAGTAGTTCTACTGAACTCCAATAGAACTCTAAAGAACTCTCTAGAACTTCTCGAGTTAACTTTTATGAATATCAGAGGGAGAGTTCATTATCTGAGGAATAGGTGTGTTTCATCATAACACATGTTCAGGCTATGGATTTATTGATGTACTTACGTATATGATTTAGATTCACCACTGAATCTTTCAAGACTTCCGCTCTGATGAACTTAGCTCACTGGTGTCCCCTATATATGAATTTATTCGAGCCACAAGATTAGCAACTAGGTTCCACCCTTTTACTGTGAAATCAATAAAATGTCAATGCAAATTCTACTCCAACAGCTTCTTTTCTTGCACTTTTCACCCGTGGAATTCTCTTCCATTTACTTGGTGTAACAGGAGGAGGCGTGCTCAGAGCCACCAGGGATAGGGAAACATGGAAGGCCATGATCGCCTACGTCCTGAAGGGACAGGGCACATAGAAGAATTATTGTGGAGTAGTTTTCGCACTGAAGATTATAATCGTGCTATGTCGGTTGCTAATCAACTTAACGTACCCAAAATGTTAGGAACTTGGTAATCTTCCACTGAAAGCTGACTCCTTAGTATTTGGCTAACTGCCGACTAATATCAACTGCCTAGTAGTTCTACTGAACTCCAATAGAAGTCTAAAGAACTCCAATGAACTTCCCAACTGCTTCCTCCTTTAACTTTCTGTTGACTCTTATTAATATAGGAGGGAGAGTCCATTATCTGAGGAATAGGTGTGTTTCACCATAACAGATTATCAATAAGTTTGAAACAATGAAAGAGTATTTATTCTTCTTTGTCAATGCACTTAATTCAAAGATGAATTCTTATTCCACACTTTGGTCCAGCAATAAGTCTGTAGCTTAATGATAAAAAATATTTCTTGATATAATTGTGAACAATATATTGGTAGTGGTGGTGAGGGATCAGTTTCTATAGTGATTATAATATAGAATTGATCCCCCACTTTATATCATCTACATTATAATTATTTATTCATCAAATAATCAAAATGTTGCAATTATTTATCAAATTCTGATGAGGCATGAATCCATCTCTTCTCAATACTGATTAGCTCTTTATAACTCTTCTTCTATGTGGCATGTCTCTTCAGGACATAAGCGATCATGGCCTTCCACATCTTCCTATGCCTTGTAGTTCTTAATAATCTTTCTCTTGTTACCCCTCCCAAACCCTACTATATTATCCATTTGCTTAAGCCTATAAATCTACATAAATATATAGAAACTAGCATTGCCACAAAGTGAGGGATCAGTTTATATAGTGATTATAATATAGAATTGATCTCCCACTTTATATCCACATTATAATTTCTTTGTTTATCAAATTCTGATTAGGTATAACTGCACCTCTTCTCAATGCTGATTAGTTATTTATAACTCTTTTTTTTCTGTGTGCCATGTCCCTTCAGGACGTAAGCGATCATGGCCTTCCACATCTTCCTATTCCTTGTAACTCTTAACATCCTTTCTATTGTTACCGCTTTCAAACCCTGCTCTTAAACCCATAAATACAGAATATTAATGTACAGAAACCAACGTGGCCATGAAGTGAGGGATCAGTTTATGTACTGATTATAATACAGAATTGATCCCCCACTTTAAGTCCACATTATAATTTCTTATTTATCAAATTCTGATTAGGCATGAATCCACTGCTTCTCAATACTCATTAGTTATTTATAACTTTTCTTCTATGTGCCATGTCTCTTCAGGATGTAAGTGATCATGGCCTTCCACATCTTCCTATGCCTTGTAGCACTTAACATTCTTTCTCTTCTTACCCCTCTCAAACCATGCTCTGCCCTCCATTTGCTCAAGGCCATTAACCTAGAATATAAATGTATAGAAAGTAGCATGGCCTCAAAGTAAGGGATCAGTCTATATATTCATTATAATATAGAATTGATCCCCCACTTTAAGTCCACATTATAATTTCTTATTCGCTTATCAAATTCTGTTTAGGCATGAATCCACCTCTTCTCAATACTGATTAGTTCTTTATAACTCTTCTTCTATGTGCCATGCCCCTTCAGGACGTTGGCGATCATGGCCTTCCACATCTTCCTATGCCTTGTAGCACTTAACATTCTTTCTCTTCTTACCCCTCTCAAACCATGCTCTGCCCTCCATTTGCTCAAGGCCATTAACCTAGAATATGAATATTGAAAGTAGCATGGCCTCAAAGTAAGGGATCAGTCTATATATTGATTATAATATAGAATTGATCCCCCACTTTAAGTCCACAATTTCTTATTCGCTTATCAAATTGTTTAGGCATGAATCCACCTCTTCTCAATACTGATTAGTTCTTTATAACTCTTCTTCTATGTGGTATGTCTCTTCAGGACGTTGGCGATCATGGCCTTCCAGATCTTCCTATGCCTTGTAGTTCTTAATAATCTTTCTCTTGTTACCCCTCCCAAACCCTACTATGCCATCCATTTGCTTCAGCCTATAAATCTAGATAAATATATAGAAACTAGCATGGCACAAAGCGAGGGATCAGTTTATATAGTGATTATAATACAGAATTGACCCCCCACTTTATAACCACATTACAATTTCTTTGTTTATCAAATTCTGATTAGGTATGAATCCACCTTTTCTCAATACTGATTAGTTATTTAAAACTTTTCTTCAATGTGCCATGTCTCTTCAGGACGTTGGCGATCATGGCCTTCCACATCTTCCTATCCCTTGTAGCTCTTAGTACCCTGTCTCTTGTTAACCCTCCCAAACCTCCTCAAGCCCATAAATCTAGAATATTAATACCTAGCATGGCCACAAAGTGAGGGATCATTTTATATATTGATTAGCAATGTGTGAAAAGAAACTGTTAGCATAGAATGTATGGTTAAATCTAACCAGCTCAACTGCAAATTTATGAGATCTCGATGTCAGGGCTTAAATTTGAAAAAAAAAAGTTCAAGTACAATAGCGAAGAGTTTATCCAAGAAATTACCATGAAAGTATTTTTAGAAAAGGCAGAGGAAGGCAAGATTATGGCTGTGGGAAAGAGACTAAAGCGGAGATGCCATAACAGGACCAATAATATTGCTGATTCTTTGAATTTTATTAAGCAGCTCAAGGTTAATAGCAGAGGCACGAGACCAGATGTGGCAGCAATATTCTAAGCATGGGAAAATGGTAGACTTAGCGACATGTAAGAACAATTGTTTACAAGAATAATTTTGTATATGGAAATCCACTAATGCAATGATTAACATTTATCAATTTATAAAGAAATAAACATAAAAATAATTTTTTTATTTGTAAATATATAAAATGTTTGTCAAACAAGCAAATTTAAATGAACAGATAATGACAAGTAACCAGAAATATAAAATTATGAATAACTCATTTTCATGGTTCTTTATAAAAGGGTAAATAATAAATATCACATTGTAGATGGTTAAGATATTTTGATAATTTTCTTTAATTCTTTACATATTCAGCTCGCTTCAGGTGAGTTTCAATTACTTTAAAAATTATGAAATTTGAAACGCAGTAGAATAGATACTCTTGAGTGGGAGTGAAGGGAGTTTATGGTCATGGTTTCAAGGGAATAACCATCCCTTTGATTCAACAACTTTTTTTATTTGAAATAAAGACAAAATCCATCATATAGAAGCAGTATAAAAATATTTATTTAAACCAGCAACATTTGAGCGAGAGAGAGAGAGAGAGAGACTGGTTTGATAATAGCTTGAAAAATTTATACACAAGTTTCACTGAAAAAATATTAAAAAACTCAAGACACTTTTTTTTCTTCTTTTTGCAGCAAAAATCGGAGCATTCATTCCTGAAGTTTTATATTGGTCACAAACATCACAGCCACAAAAATAAATTGAAGTTAAACTATCTCACCGGGTACAAACACACACGCACATACGCTTCTATAAAAGAAACAGACATGAATGTAATTTTATAAAACAGAGTTAAATCTTACAAGACATTGTTATGAATTCAGATACAAAATAAGGTTTTCAAAATAAATGGGAAAGCTTTGTGGATTATATGAGATAACAGATACTTTTATATATCAAGAACAATATTGGCAGAAAATATATGACCAATTGAAATCGTGATGCATTTTGTCCTGAGACTAAATTTGTTATGTTGGTATGACTACACATACAAAAATAAGGGATGCTGGGAAATTTAAATTTTTTATTTTTTTATTTTCTAGCCAATTTCATTTAGATTATTTTCGTTTCCATTACTTTTGTTACTAGATATCCCACACTGCGATAATAGAAATTCTACCAGGAATGGTAAAATGTTGTAAGAACCAGCATATAAAGTTCTTGTAGATGACCTTGTGAAGAAGGTACGCTCTAGACATTTATCTTATAGTTAATTATTTTTAGCATTGATCAGAAATAGCATTCTTAATGTCAAAAATTGTGGTCAATCATCATTATTATTTTGTGAAAATGTTCCTTTTTTTTTAAAAAAAAAATCATCTCACCCCAAGCAAGGCATTCAACTGCCACTATTGCGCATGGGGCTACATAGGGGAAGGTAAAGAGAAGGAGTGGATAGACATAGGGAATGTCAGGAGGAAGGTGACAGATGAGTAAGGATAGCGAGGATGAGGGTCGGGCAGATGGGAAGAGTGTTTTTTTTTTAATCATCTCACCCCAAGCAAGGCATTCAACTGCCACTATTGCGCATGGGGCTACATAGGGGAAGGTAAAGAGAAGGAGTGAATAGACATAGGGGATGTCAGGAGGAAGGTGACAGATGAGTAAGGATAGCGAGGATGAGGGTTGGGTAGATGGGAAGAGTGTTTTTTTAATCATCTCACCCCAAGCAAGGCATTCAACTGCCACTATTGCGCATGGGGCTACATAGGGGAAGGTAAAGAGAAGGAGTGGATAGACATAGGGAATGTCAGGAGGAAGGTGACAGATGAGTAAGGATACCGAGGATGAGGGTCGGGCAGATGGGAAGAGTGTTTTTTTTTAATCATCTCACCCCAAGCAAGGCATTCCACTGCCACTATTGCGCATGGGGCTACATAGGGGAAAGTAAAGAGAAGGAGTGGTTAGACATAGGGAATGTCAGGAGGAAGGTGACAGATGAGTAAGGATACCGAGGATGAGGGTCGGGTAGATGGGAAGAGTCCTTGATAGAATGGGAGCAGGGTTAGTGTGTTAGGCGGCGTCTATTTTGGGTTCATATAATCTTTTTTTTGGATTCTTTGAGGTTTATCCGATGTCTTCTTTTATCCAATGTCTTCTTTTATCCAATGTCTTCTTCATGACAATTATTACTGTGGATGACCTTGTGATTATTATATTGATTTTCACTGATCAGAATAGTATTTTTTTATGTCGAAATTGTGGTCAGTCTTGTTATGTTGGGCAAGCAGCACATTTGACGTATTGTTTTGTAAATCTTATTTAGATCCTTGAAAAAATAGAACATAAAGGGGACCTTTTACAAAACAATACCCTTAGATGCATTGCTTTAAAATTCCCAGCATCCATCATTTGTATGCATGTGTAAATGTACCAACATAAATTTAGCCTGAAAAAGTCCTAAAAAACAAAATGTATCAAAAGGAACCTTTTTCCATATATATATATTAAATCAGATACTTTAATCCAAGTGAAAAAAGCAGGAAGGTAAATTCCAAAAACCCGATCCTAATTAATATTAAAAATTTTATTTTAATATTAAAAAATGATACAGGAAGAGAGCTCCATATAAAAATATTACAGAGCAAATATAAATTAAAAAAGGATTAATCCAACATCATTGAATTAATCCTTTTTTAGTTTATATAGATAGATAGATAGATAGATAGATAGATAGATAGATAGATAAAGAACAGACTGAAATAGATAGATAGATAGATAGATAGATAGATATTTTTTTTTTTGATTGTTTAATTGTTTTTAGTTTTTGGTCATAATAAAATTAGACCAGCGCACATTTGTATTAAAATGTGTTCGATACAATTATATTATAGAACTTTTTAATATTTTCCATTTATAAACGAGTTATTATGCGACCTAGGTTTCTACCATGAGTGGTGTCTTCATGCAATTTTCAATAACTGATTTTACTGTATTTTTTTTTTTTTTAAACGCTCATGTAATGGTGCTTTTTTTGAACGTTCACGTGGCAGGGAAGTTTCGAATGCACAAGAAATTATAATGTTTTCATCCATGGTTGTATGAACCTAAGAAGTACATTTTAGTATGGTTAGGTTCCTACAACCATGGATGAAAATGTTATAATTTCTTGTTATTTTAAAAACTGAGTGTTCAAAATTTCCCTGCCACATGAGCATTAAAAAAAAAAAGAAAAAAAAAAAAGAAAAAAAAGTTACTTGAGCATTATAACCCCCCCCCCCCAAAAAAAACAGTAAATGGTAAAATCAGTTATTGAAAATCGCCTGAAGACAGCACTCATAGAAACCTACTAGGTCGCCTAATAACTCGTTTACAAATGGAATATATATATATATATATAGAGAGAGAGAGAGTGTAGCAATAATTCTCTCAGATATGAATAATATGGAAAAGTTCTATAAATTTAAAATAATTTTTCAAATATCTGAATGAGGTGTTTTGTGATTTCAATAAATTTGTGAAACTGGAAGGCTGTTGTGTTAAAAAACTGGCCAACATTCTCCATAAGAGGCTGTAAATTAACATGTGTTAAAAAATAAAAAATAAAAAAAATAAAAAATTGGTTTGACTGTTTATGAGAAGTCACCTTGAGTGATTTAAAACAGTTGTCAAAATATACACAGAACACAATCCTTGAAAACAAATGTAGCAACATCTGAAATAGTTTGGGGGCGGGGGGAATAGGGACAAAAAATCAAAGTCAATTTGAATTTTGGCAAATTTACCAATAACATGAAATAACTAATTAAGAAATTTTAAAAATTTTATTAAAAAAAAAAAAAAGAAAAAAAAAAAATGGAGATTATATATATATATATATATATATATATATAATTATATATTTATAAATTAATTGTACATTGCAACATGGAAATTTCTGTGTTTTGAGATAGATTCTCTTCATCAGGCAATGTTTGATATTGGTTGTGCAGATGATTTACATTTAAATACAAAAAAAAAAAACCTTCCGTTTGCTGTGTATGTATGTGGGAAGATATAAAATTTACATGTGTGTTTCTTTTAACTAATCAGAGCGAAGATTCATTTTGGAATTTGGCCCCAAAAGAATACATACTAACTTTTTCTCTTTTTAACTCCGTCTTCCCTTCCCCTATCTTACTTTTCTCCTTTCTTCTTTTCCCTCCTTAACAGTCAAGATGTCAAACTGCTTTTAAGCTAATCATAAGCTCCATAATATTTATTATATTGAGCACTGTTCATAATAAAATAAATGCTGGGGCACTCAAAACAGTAAACCTCGAGTCCTCTTCATTTGGGATTATATATATATATATAAAAAACGTAGAATACTTGGTATATAAGTCAGGTAAATTCCGAAAGAGATGAAATCAAAAGAACTCAATGTTAAATTTATTTATTTAATTTAACAGAGTAATATAATCTATAAGAAGTTTTAGATATACTACAATTTCATGGGTAATACGTATTTTGCAGCAGGAGAAAAGCTGCTCGTCAGACCCAAAAGATACAACAGTTAATAATATTCAGAATAATATGAGATTATTTCGAATTATAATTATTTTGAATATTATCAATATATTATGTTGATTATTTTGAATATTATTAACTGTTGTATCTTTTGGGTCTGACAAGCAGCTTTTTTCCTCCTGCAAAATACGTACTACCCATGAAATTGTAGAATATTTAAAATTTTTTCTAGAGTGTGTGTGTATATATATATATATATATATATATATATATATATATAAATTAGAGAAAATTTTCAAAATTCAAAGGAGGTCAGATGTACATTTCGACATATATATATATATTTATATATATATATATATATAAAACATGCTTATCACAGATTTGATATTTTTATAAGGTTTTAAATAGTTCAGAATTTGAAAACTTTCATTTTATTTGTGTCAAAAAAGGTTCCACAGGCTCAAGTTTTCCACATGGAGGACCCACCCCACTATGTTTACAGGGGTAAATAATCCCTATTTCTTTTGTATTCTTTTGGGAAGGGATAAGTTCCTCTCAGACAACTTCTTTCCCAGAACTTACTTTGGGGAACAAACTATCAAGATGATGCTTCCTTAACCATTACATGAACCTCTTAAAGTCTGGGGTCCACCATCATTTATCCTATATAACGTCATAATATGCATTTCTTACTGCCTCACTCAGTAACCCTCTACCTTGGGTGGCTCTTCGACCTTGTGTTGGGTGAAGTAAAGCAAAAAAAAAAAAAAAGACTTGTAAAAGACACATCATGTCTTTGAGAAAGTGACTGAAAGTGGGCTGCCAAGTCAGGATCGATTATATTGCAGATTTTCTGTTGGATTTTGTCGAGAACCTCAAGACGAATAGCAGGAGCATCTCACCATATCTGGCAACAGTATTTAATGCAAGGATGAATGATGGATTTATAGATAGATATGGATTCTGACGAGGAAAACTTCCTGGACCGACAGTGACCCAACCTTCCTAAAATAGATGCAGCTATGGATTCGACATAGTCATTCAATTTCAGGTCATTTGAGAGAGGGAGGCCAAGGAGGAGCAGTGTGTTGTTTTGTTGGAGACTAGCGTTATACATTCTCAACCCACTTTGGAAAATTTAGGAAACTTTTAGCCTAGCCGAGAACTTTCCTGCACCCCAGCTGTAAACAAATGGCTTAAAATCCGCTACATGCTTTAGAAAGAAGACTGAGCAAAAGCAGAAAACTAAAAATCAATGGATTTCTGTCTAATCAATATAGATTTGATATTGAAATAATGTGACTTTTTTTAGGTTTTTGTCTGCACTCAAGCATGGAACGGACTGTCGCCACTTGTTGCGGATGCACACACTCACAAATATTGAACACTGTGAACCATAAATAAATACATATATATTTCCCTCCTGTCATAGAGACAATAGTGAGACAGCATCTGGTTAGTTCAAGGATAGGCAACCTTTTGGAGAGTGAGGGCCAAAATGCTATGTAAAATCATGGAGGAGGGCCAAACAGCTATGGCTCCAGCGTCATGGAGAAAAACCATGTTATTAAATATGTGAATACAATTTTGAAATGATTTGGAAATTATTTTTGATAAATTTTGCCTTGGAAAACGCATTTTGATTTTTTTTTCTTGTTTTTATTTACATAAAAAAATGAAGTCTACCAGGAAGGGAAAAATTTCGGAGTTGCAGAAAGTATTTCACCTCTTTCTCAATCTAATAAAAAACAGGTTTCTAAAGCATAAAAAAAAATTTCTGACGGGAATTTTGTTAAAAATATATTACATCTTAAAAATAAATGTTTCATAAATCAGTATTGAAAAAAAAATTTCATTAAAATCGGTTTAAAACACTATTTTATATTAATTTAAAAGTGCCTGCACATGGAAGCAATTTCACAGAAAAAGTGTAAGTGAGGCCGTACGCTAATTTTGGTGTTCCCTACAAAAAAAAAAAAAAAAAAAAAAAAAAAAAAAAAACAAGAAGTAAAACATTCTCCAGGTAAAAAGAAATAATTTCTTTAATTTTGACGCAATATATTCAAAC
This sequence comes from Ascarosepion bandense, assembly GCA_037127315.1. NCBI lineage: Eukaryota > Metazoa > Mollusca > Cephalopoda > Sepiida > Sepiidae > Ascarosepion > Ascarosepion bandense. The sequence goes on from JBBBDQ010002177.1 coordinate 86,805, forward strand.
TATTAACTGTCACTTTGGCTTGGTTTACCTATATTTAAGATGTGTCCAAAGGAGTAGATAGATCTATCTATCGCCCAGTTCACACTTCATCCACGTCTATTGAACAGGTTAAGAGGCTTGTCTCTTGTTACCTGTTTAGGATGTGGTTTCCAGCTTTCTCTTTTCCAATCTTTTCACTATTACGTAGCCCCCTGCACATCAGTGGCGTTACCGCCTTGCTCGTGGTGATATGATTAAAAAAAAAAATAATAAAAAAAAATAAATAAAAGTAAAACACATTCTCCAGGTAAAAAGAAATAATTTCTTTAATTTTGACGCAATATATTCAAACTATTAACTGTCACTTTGGCTTGGTTTACCTATATTTAAAATGTGTCCAAAGTAAAGTAGCGGGCTGGACAAGATTCGCTAGAGGGCCTGATGTGGCCCGGGGTTTGCTAACCGCTGGCTTAGTTCATTCTTTTTACTACCAGTTATGAAAGCCCTTGCCACATGTTAGCTCTTTAACAGTGCCTTATTTTAATTTTTTGCAATAATTATGTTGTCAAGCAGTGAAAAATATATAATTATAAATTAACAATACATTGCGACACGGAAATTTCTCTGTTTTGAGATTTCTATCTCGTTTTCAGGCAATGTTTGGTGTTAGTTGTGAAAAAGATTTACATTTAAATACAAGAAACAACACGTTTGTTATTTATGGATGTGGGAAGACTTAAAATTTCTTTGTGTGTTTCTTTTAACTAATTAGAATGGAGATTCATTTTGAAAGTAGTTTCTATTTTTAGGGAATACTTTCTTTCTTTCTTCCTAAAGGTCAAAATGTCAACTTACTTTTAACCTAATTTTATTTTTATTACCATTCATTAGATCCTGTTACTTATTGACATGTCTGTACCAAAAATGTTCTTTCAGCTCTTTCCATATCTTAACCTCTTCTCATAGAAAAAGAAAAGAGATAGAGAAAGAAAGAAAACTATATTTTTGATCTAACTTAAAGGGGCTTTTGAGTAAATCTACTATTCTTATTTCAATTCAGTACGTATATAATTCTAAATTTTTTCTAACTTAATTCATAAATAACACTTATTTTTTATTCTGATTTACTTCCTACTATCGTCATAGAATCTTTTTAACATCTCTATTTATTATAAAATTCTTTTTTAAATACCAATTTACTTATTTTAATATCTCGTCACTTATTTTCTTTAAGCAAATTATTGGGTAAATGCCAGAGAACTCAAAATCATAAAACCTTTGGTCCTTTTTACCTATATATATATATATATATATATATATATATATATATTCTATGTTTATAAAGGGTTGAAGAATGCATGCCTAAAAATGACATTGAAAATGGCTATTTCCTCACTAAGTTTTATCTGAATTTACAGATAAATAAAGAAATTATATATATATATATATATATATATATATCGTCTCAAATATTTTGGCGTCATTTTTTTCTGGCGGGGGAGGGGGTATACTTGTGTTGGAATAAAAATAAAACCATTAATTTTTTAGAAATTACTTTCATGAAACCTGGATAAGAGTGAGTGCTGACCAAATGGTATATATATATATATATCACATTTCATGCAAGATCTAAAACATATTCTATACGTTAATCACAATTACACCATAAAAGAGACATGACTGACTGGGCAGAAGTCTTTTCTGCAGTAGGTTGCCATTACTTTCTGTGGTAGACTTGCTGCCAACTAAGCACATTTAACCCAATCTGTTCTGCTATTTAACCCATAGCTGGAAGGAGAAGTGACGGATTCATACCATTCCCAACAGAATTTGACAAGGTCATAAATTCAACTGGAATTTGAACTCAGCTCTCTGATTTCACATTCTGAGTTGATACGCACTGCACCACAACACACATTCTGTACGTCATGAAATATAGAAAGAAAATGAGGTGCTACTGAAAGGAATTTGTGGAATTTAAAACAGTGCCAAATGAAACAATGTCATACATCTATTTGCCACTATCTTTCCTAAGATCACTCTATCAATGTCTTCAGTATTGGAGGAATTTCACGACTCCAACTGAATTCCCCAAACTTTGGGGCAGCACAGAATTTTTTTTTCTTAAACTGCACCCAAAAAAAAAAAAAAAAAAAAAAAAAAAAAAATTACTTAAATTTGAAACATGAAATGTGTTTGTAATGAGTTTTTTTCTTATCTATAAATAGTATCCTTGGTAATTGGTAAGGCTAATTCCGCAGAGGATATTAATCTGATGAGAATTCTGTTAGAAATTAACAGAGTATTGTAAAAATACAGTACTATGCAAAAGTATTAGGACAAGAACTATTTTATCTTTTATGAGGCATCAAAATAAAGTTTAAAATCACCCCTGTTCTAACACTTTTGCACACTACTGGTAGTGTGCAAAAGTATTAGGACAGGCGTGATTTTCCTAAAAAACTCACTGAAATTCAAATACAGGGTGAAAAGCCAAGTAAATTGCTAATAAATATTGATTATTTAAAACGAGGTGTAAAAGAAATGTATTAAAAAGAAGTTATATTTAATTTTTCCTATTTTCTATTAAACAAGTTATTTTGAAACTACTCATTATTCTATTATCCTTGGATATGACTGACTTTTTTCTTATTCCCCCCTCTCGACTTGATAAATCTAATGTTACTTCGCACGACACACTTTGGGAACAAATACAAGCTGCTTGGCAGGAGATACCATTAGATACATTGAAGAAGCTTGTGTTGTCAATGCCTGACAAAAGAAAGGCTGTGATCAAAGCAAAAGGCTGTTATACTAAATATTAAATTTATTTTGTGACAAGTATTTTTTTTTCTTGTTAAAGTATTTGTTGAGTAAATCAAATAAAATTATTTTAAATTATTTTCTGTCAATATGCCTCATAAAAGATAAAATAGTTCTTGTCCTAATACTTCTGCACAGTACCATATATATTTTAATCATTTCACGCCAAGCATATCTATCAACAAGTAAATATTTACAATTGAAAAGGAAGAGAAAGCTTGATGCCTCAATAAGTCTAATGTTAATGTTCCCCAAGAATCAACAAATGAAAAAGTTCAAGGAATCTGCAGATTTTGATTACAGAAATCAAATTACAAGTCAAAAGAGAAAAGACGTCTTTGATCATCATCTGGTGGATTTTTGTTTTTATTGAGGAAATATCTTCTCAAAGACCAGCAGTATTACCCCATTCCCTGGCAGTATTACCCCATTCCCTGGCAGTATTACCCAATTCCGTGACAGAAAAGAATCAGGAGTACATCAAATGAGGGCATTTAGACTATTTGCAATTAAACTGTTGTCCTCATCTTTGTTGTTATCACAACATTTTAACTGCTTCATGCTTTGATCTTCAGTAGGTGTATATCAATCTGGGTAACTTATAGGGAATCCGAAATCAAACCCTAATCACAAAAACAGCATCTACTCAAATATGAGGATCCGTTTAAACAAATTAACTAGAAATATGTCAGAATAAATCAATTTTCTAAAATAAACATTTTTAAATTATTTTCAGAATGCATCTGTAAAAGAACAAAATGGATCAAAAAGAAAAAGAAAAAAAAAAAGCAAGAAGAAAAACTATTTTTAAGCAGCACATTTTATCCTTTGAAAAACTGTCACGACGACGTAGGATTTATTTTGTTGTATGTGTTTATATAGAAAAGAGAGGATGTCATTGGTTTATCAAGGCTTCAAGATTCTCAAATTTAAAAGTCTTTTTTATACCTATCAAGGAAGGACCTATTTAAAGCTGGCCACTGGTAAGTTTTTTTTTTTTTTTTTTTTTTTATATAAATCAAGCACCCCAAGCAAGGTAAGACTACCACTGTTGCACAGAGGGTTACAATGTAAAAAAAACAAAAAAAAAAACAAAAAACAAGGGGATGTCAAAAAAAATATAAGAGAAAGATGGGAATCAAGGAGACGGTAATTTGCTTGGGGTGAAATGATTATAAAAAAAAAACAAAAAAAACTTACCAGTCGCCAGCTTTAAATAGGTCCTTCCTTGATAGGAATAAAAAAAGACTTTTACATTTAAACTTTTGGCGATTGTAGCTATCAGGGAAGCAAAGAAAATGGAAAGGAGTTCAACAAACGAGAAATGTAAGAATAACTAAGTAGAAATGTCGGTTACATTTAACTATATCAACAGTAAAAGGGTGGGACCTTGATGTCAATTTAGTACCATGCATAAACTCATATGGTCGGGGAACCTGGGTTAAAAGCTAGTCAGAGCAGTAGTCATGAAAATACTTGTAGAAAAGACGGAGGGAAGCTGCTTCACGTCAGTGAGAATCTGACGGAAGATCGGCCGCCAAGTCAGGATCGATTATTTTGCAGATTCTCCCTTGGATTTTGTCGAGAACCAAACTAAGTTCTAGGCTAAGAGTTTCTTTTCTTGCACTTCAAACTTGTGGAACTCCCTTCCATCTCCATGCTTTCAATGTAATGTCAGTTGTTTTCTTCTGACTTCTTAATTCCTCTTTTATTGCTTTTGCTCCCTAATGTTTTCATATATTCACACTTAGTACCCCATCCCCTACATCTTAGTGGCTTTATTGCCTTGCCTGAGCTGAAATGATTAAAAAAAAAAGTAAATGTACAGACTGATGTGCCAGCTAGGTGATGTTTCTACTTACTTTGCATCAGCAGATCGAATTAATTATATATTATTAAAATTTTTGAGCATTCCTACATATTAGCCGAGGTACTCTAGAGTGCTGCATTGCACGTGTTTGGAATTACTTCAGTAGAAGCTAACGCTGAAACTGAAGATGAGAATTTATAATTTAATTCACTCTAATTGTGTAAATCATAAATCTAATATAGAGCGTGAATACTTGCATTGAAAAGTGCCACATCTCATGACCAATTGCTATGTTTATAAGATATAGACATGAGACAGAATTAACGTCTCGTATTATGCTAGCCCACGATATCAGGTGATATGTCATCAGAGGTTGAACCTTCCCACTAATAATCCATAATTTTCTTTTGCTTTGTTATAAATAACAGCTGAGTGGCAGTCTGATTAAATGGCATCTGACATAAAAGTGTGTAAAAGCAGTATCATTGAATGCTTACACATGGAAACAGATTGCACTTCTTGACATTTATCAATGCTTGCTGAATGTATATGGAGATCAAACACTGGATGCGAGCACAATTCGGCAGTGGTAACAATGTAGGAGACAAAGTTAGTAACTCCTACTAGCACAGACCATTTTAAAAGGAAAAAATAAAAATAAAACATTTGGCTATGCATTTTGCCAGTAGGGCACAAGTCTAAGGGACACTTTGGTAAAATAGTGTCTTGTAGCATCAAACTTGTTCTAGCCAACTATGTCATTGTGGACCCTGCTGTAGATTCTAGAAAAATCGACAGCATTATTTTTGGAGCACCTCATTAATTATTAATTCAACTAATTATTATTTAAATGAGTAGACTTGTGCTGGAAAAATATTTATAATGATATGCCATCTAAAATGACGGCAACATACATATTGATCTACCTACTATTGAGTATTTTATATTAAGACATTAACAAAAAAAAAAAAAAAAAAAAAAAAAAAAAATCAAACCACTGAGCATGACAGAATATATATATATATATATATATATGATTTAAAGAGAATTGATGTCATAATGTAGATAGGACCTTAGGACCCTTTCGGCCAACACATTATCAAAGGTGGTCGTTGGCAGAATTTTTAAATGATAGACAGGACACATCAATATGACTTGAAGAAGGGAAGGTGGAACTCGCTTAAAAACAAAATTTTAATCAAAATTAATTAAAATGTAATGGGGTGTAAATGTGAAGTTCCACAAGAGCAATAATATGGAAAAAAAGGGACTGTTAAACCCTCCAATAACTGCACAGACTAAGATGGCGGATTTTCAGGTACACAGCCTCCAGAACACGTAGATGATAGGCCGAGTGAGTGATGTTCAGAACAGATAACCCTAACAAGAGGCACAGTCATGATTGTCGAGCAGATGTTGTCCGATGGCCAAGTCATGAACAGTTTGAGCGGTTCTTAAAGGCCGTCCTGGACTACCTGAATGTACACTTGCGGGGACGTGCTGTACTACCCATGATTCTAACCTCAGATTGGTACGTCCTACGTAAACCACATCGCATTGGCATTTGAACTTGTAAACAACTGAATTTTTATAAAATATAAATATATATAGTGTTTGATTGTGATAAAGTTTAGCTCCAAGGTTGTTGTTTTTTTAAGTGGCTTTACTGATAAAATGTATTTTGGCAAGCAGGTTCTTTATCGTAAAGTGCTTGATATTGGAGTGGAGATTAGTACAAAGTGTTTCTCTCTCTAAGCAGATTATGATAATCTCACTCATCAGGGTTATTTGCCTGGACGAGTGAGAAAATCATAACAGAGTTCTTATGAAAGTTGGCATGAATCTGCACAATTAAAGAAACAATTTCTTTGTACTTACATATACACACAAATACACAATACACAAAAAAAAGGGCACTGTTAAAGAGCAAACATGTGGCAAGAGATTTCATAACTGGTAGTAAAGTTTAATAACTGGTAGTAAAGAGAATGAATTGAGCTCATGCTGCTTTGCTATTGTCTCTCTCTCCATGAGCATGACTGGAAGAATTACACTCTCACACCCTGATTGAGCACTCTGGAAGAAAGGTAGACTTTGAAAAACAGTAGCCACTCTAGCATGAACACACCGCTCATTCAGTAAAATGAATTGGAGCACTCTGCTATTGGGTGCGTAATATGATATGCGCTAAAAAGACTGCCTTCTTCCAGGGGAAGTAATAATGTAATCACGTGCAACCATGAAAATATGTGATCATGTAGAAGCGTGAATTATCAGATAATATGGAATATTTAGAGTTGCTAAAGATTTTTAAACACCGTAATGTTTATTTAGTTCTTCAAAATGTCATAATACGTTTTCTGCTACAAGGCAATTGTTGAGGTTTAAAACTGTAAAATCTGTAAATTTGACCCTGATGATGAACGATGATGTTCGAAACTACTTGGTTAACCTATGGACAATATTTGCATAAATATAATTCGGAAATAAAAAGCCTCATTAGAAAATATGAGAAAATACAAAAGAAAATCTGCAAGACTAAGTTGTCTATCGTTTAATACAACTTGTTTAAAATATATATATATATATATTTGTATCGAGGCAACAGATAATTTTCTAAACATATACTGTAAATATAAGAGACAATGAATGTCTTATGTTTAATCATGAGCCATTCTAAACATCGTATTTTGGCTTAATTTTTTTATGTTAACGTTCTTGTAACCTCTTTGGAAATGGCTCATGTGAGCTGAAAGCTTAGAAATAATTTAATAAAAAAATTATCCAAATGTTGGAGAATTTTTGTCTTTATTTTCACCTGAAATTAAAGCCAAAATACGATGGTTCAAACAGCTCATGATTAAACATAATAGACATTCATTTTCACTTATATTTAACAGTATATGTTTAGAAAATATATATATATATATATATATATATATATATATTTTGTCATCTGCAGACAGATCTGTTCTGCTGTATCACAGATCATCAGTACGGTTAGACTGATTGCTCCCTAACCCAGGATTGAAACCCGACAGAATTGGCGTCAGTTGGCAACTCTACCTCTGGGCCATGGGGCGTTCGGTGGAAGAAGGCAGTTTTTTTGCGCATATATTATCATCATACGCGCCCAATAGCTAGAGTGCTCTAATTCATTTTTACTTTTTTTTTTTACTATTTTATATATATATATATATATATTACACACAATGGTCTTTATTATAATGGGTTGGATAATTAAGTCAACTGAAATTCAGGTAGACATGGGAATTTTGTTAACATCACTAACAATGGAAAGAAAGTAGGTGAGAAAGAAATGGATTTGTCTGAAAAATATAAAAAAAAAAAAACTAAACAAATTGATATTTATATTGGTTGTCTGGCAAGAGGAATTTATCTTTAGTTTGACAAAAGGCCACAAAGTAAAGTGCATCCAGTGTAGACTGGAATCATTATTCACTTGTAATGTGTAATGAGACAACAACCATTATCTGAACACTGAGGTTTCTGTTGTTACTTTGCATAGAGAAAGATAATGAAAGAATTTAATTAGGAGGGTCTTAAATTAACAGAATAATCCCATCCAAAGAGTGGATGTTGGTAAAGAATTTGGAAGTTATCATTCTTGTCTTTTCACTGTTTCCAGGGGTGGGGAAGGTGGGAAGAGCAGAGGCAACGATTAGAATATTAAAATCACAGAAAGAAAGAAAAAAATATAATATTTAAAAAAAACAAAAAAAAACAAACCAGAAACTGTACAGGACTTGGCATCAAAATACAAATGAACAGGAAAATTATGCACCCCAAACATTGTAAGAACCTGGATGTAAATTTATGGTGGCTGAACTTTACGTCTAAGTTCTTACATTTCACAATTCTTGGTAGATTTATTGCAATGTCTGACATTTAAAAAACAAAGATGATGGAAAGAAAAAAAACACAGATGAATTTGGCGAGATTGCAAAAAATGATTTCAAAAAACTTTTAAACTACTCTTGTTCATGCACATGTGTAGTTCCAACAAGATCATGGAAACGAGTCCAATGAAGTCCTATCAGATGAAACACCTCAGAAATAAACTTATTTCATTTTGTCTTACAATTTCCTCAATATTGTTCTTGATATATAAGAGTATATCTTGTTATCTCATATCATATACAGTACTGTGTAAAGTATTAGCACAAGAACTATTTTATCTTTTATGAGGCATCAAAATAAAGTTTAAAATCACCCCTGTCCTAACACTTTTGCACACTACCGGTAGTGTGCAAAAGTATTAGTACAGGGGCGATTTTCTTAAAAACCTCCCTGAAATTCAAATACAGGGTGAAAAGCCAAACCTTTGTAAGAATTGTTTAACTAAAATGGAAGAGGCAGGAAGGCTTCGGAATTTGAATTGACCCCCCACAAAGCTCTGATCTCAATTTTATTGAACATCTATGGGATATTTTGGATAAAAAAAAAATTGATAAATCTAATGTTACTTCGCAAGACACTTTGGGAACAAATACAAGCTGCTTGGCAGGAGATACCATTAGATACATTGAAGAAGCTTGTGATGTCAATGCTTGACAGAATGAAGGCTGTGATCAAAGCAAAAGGCTATTAACTAAATATTACATTTATTTTGTAACAAGTATTTTTTTCTTGTTAAAGCATTTGTTGAGTAAATCAAATAAAATTCAGTGAGTGAAGTGCCATATGTGATACACGCTTGGGCAATCATGTCTCTTTCAAGACATGACTGACTGGGCAAAATATTATCCCGCAGTAGGTTGCCATTGCTTTCTGCGGTAGACTGGTTGCCAACCAAGGCTATAGAACCCAATTTGCCCTATTATTTAACCCATAACTGGAGGGAAGAGATGGATTAATACCTTTCCCAAGGGTATTTGCGCATAAGTGAATGCAAGGAATTCAACTGGAATTCGAACTCGGATCCCCGATTTCTCGTTCTGAGTCGATATCCAATGCGCCACAACGCACATCCAAATAAAATCACTTGAATTAAATTGTTTATTTTCTGTCAATATGCCTCATAAAAGATAAAATAGTTCTTGTCCTAATACTTTTGCACAGTATTGTATATTATAAGAAAAAAAAAAAAAAGGAAAATCTTTTTTACCAAATGTGTTTCGTCCATTTGATGGATTTTATCAAGGATGTAAAAATTTGATTTTGCAATATGTATTTATAAACAGAGGTAAAAATAGTTACATTTTAAATTTAAGAATGCAAAACAACTATTCTTAAGGCTGGTTGCGAAAGTCAACTATGGAGGACCCTAAGTGATGTAATTTGATGCCTAATAAACAAAAATAAGTAAATTATTATTGCTAATTTTTGCTTTTATTTTAATATTTTTAATTATGATAATCAAATTATTTATTATTTTAATTTGATAAATTATTTATATATTTAAGAGAAGTTTTCTTTTTGTCTCCATGGACATTACTTTTTTATAGATATTTTATTTGCATCTTAATTTTTACACATGCACACACACACATGGGAAAAATAGATAAGCCTTAAAAAAGACAAACAACTTATTAAGATTCTTTTATGCATTAAAACAACTATTTATATAACAGGTAGAGATAGCAGAAATATCTACCTTCCCAATATGGCCGACACAAGAAACAGGGAAAAAAGAAACTATTTATAATATCAGGATCTTATCCTGCAAATATAGGAATGGCCTTCTTTTTAAAATTTCTCTCTCAAATTAAGCATCTGAATATGTAAATACACGTTTCTTTGTCATTTGTTCACAAGATATTTTTGTAAAAAAAAGCGAGGAATGTTAAAACGATTTATCTGGAAGGTTATTTTAAAAATTTTTTTTTTTTTTTTTTTTAAAACAATTGTACTTGGCAGCTTATTTATGAAAATATAGTATTTGTCTGAAAGACTGGTTCCAATAATGGCACTTATCAGGCGGACAAAATTTATTTCATGCCTGCAAATATGGCAAGTGTTTTTACTGCAGATAAGCAGAAATAAAATGCATAGCAAAAACAACTGGAGCTGTGTTTGCCATCATCTTTTTTTCCCTTATATGTAAATTCACCAAATATCAGGCTCAAGAGCCACTCAAAGTAGAGTTACTGAATAAACTGTGTAATAGGAATGAATAAGGAAGTGAAAAGCACAAGGATAAGGAGGATGGATAATGTTTAACATCTTAGTAGAGATGATGCACAAATGAATTATGTACATCTATGTACTTTAATTTTATAAAATCTGATTCATATACATCTATGTACTTTTAATTTTTATAAAATCTGATTCATATACATCTATGTGCTTTTAATTATAAAATCTGAATTGTATACATCTATGTACTTTAATTTTATAAAATCTGATTCATATATCTATGCTTTATTTTATAAAATCTGATTCATATACATCTGTATTGTGTTTATAAATCATTCACTGTCACATCTATGTACTTTAATTTTATAAAATCTGATTCATATACATCTATGTACTTTAATTTTATAAAATCTGATTCATATCTATGTACTATAATTTTATAAAAATCTGATTCATATACATCTATGTGCTTTAATTTTATAAAATCTGATTCATATACATCTATGTACTTTAATTTTATAAATCTCTGATTCATATACATCTATGTACTTTAATTTTATAAAATCTGATTCATATACATCTATGTACTTTAATTTTATAAAATCTGATTCATATACATCTATGTACTTTTAATTTTATAAAATCTGATTCATATACATCTATGTACTAACTTTAATTTTATAAAATACGATTCATGTACATCATATAACCTAATTTTATAAAATCTGATTCATATACATCTATGTACTTTTGGTTATAAAATCTGATTCATATACATCTGTAACAACTATACATTTTATAAAATCTGATTCATATACATCTATGTACTTTAATTTTATAAAATCTGATTCATATACATCTATGTACTTTAATTTTATAAAATCTGATTCATGCTCATCTATGTTAACTTTAATTTTATAAATCTGATTCATGTATCTATGTACTTTAATTTTATAAAATCTGATTCATATATCTATGTAACAATTTTATAAAATGGATTCATATACATCTATGTACTTTAATTTTATAAAATCTGATTCATATACATCTATGTACTTTAATTTTATAAAATCTGATTCATATACATCTATGTACTTTAATTTTATAAAATCTGATTCATATACATCTATGTACTTTAATTTTATAAAATCTGATTCACCATCTATGTACTTTAATTTTATAAAATCTGATTCACTCCTCATCTATGTACTTTAATTTTATAAATCTGATTCATATACATCTATGTACTTTAATTTATAAAATCTGATTCATCTATGTACTTTAATTTTATAAATCTGATTCATATACATCTATATGCACTTTAATTTTATAAAAATCTGATTCATATACATCTATGTACTTTAATTTCTTACATAAAATCTGATTCTTGCTCATCTATGTACTTTATTTTATAAAATCTGATTCATATACATCTATGTGCTACAACATTTTATAAAATCTGATTCATATACATCTATGTACTTTAATTTTATAAATCTGATTCATATACATCTATGTACTTTAATTTTATAAAATGAATTCATATACATCTATGTACTTTAATTTTATAAAATCTGATTCATATACATCTGTAACACTTTAATTTTTATAAAAATCTGATTCATATACATCTATGTACTTTAATTTTATAAAATCTGATTCATATACATCTATTTTACTTTAATTTTTTATAAAATCTGATTCATGTCTCATCTATGTACTTTAATTTTATAAATCTGATTCATATACATCATAATACTTTAATTTTATAAAATCTGATTCATATACATCTATGTACTTTAATTTTATAAAATCTGATTCATACACATCTATGTACTTTTAATTTTATAAAAATCTGATTCATATACATCTATATTACTTTAATTTTATAAAATCTGATTCACTGCATCTATGTACTTTAATTTTATAAAATCTGATTCATATATCTTCTGTACTTTTAAATTTTATAAAATCTGATTCATATACATCTATGTACTTTAATTTTATAATCCTGATTCATATACATCTATGTACTTTAATTTTATAAAATCTGATTCATACATATACATCTATCATACTTTCATTTTATAAAATCTGATTCATATACATCTATATGCCCAATTTTATAAAATCTGATTCATATATCACTGCTTTAATTTTATAAAATCTGAGTTAATATACATCTATGTACTTTAATTTTATAAAATCCAGTTCATATACATCTATGTACTTTTAATTTTATAAAATCTGATTCTTTCACATCTATGTGCTGGTTTTATAAAATCTGATTCATATACATCTATGTACTTTAATTTTTATAAATCTGATTCATATACATCTATGTACTTTAATTTTATAAAATCTGATTCATATACATCTATGTACTTTAATTTTATAAAATCTGATTCACTGTATAATCATGTACTTTAATTTTATAAAATCTGATTCATATACATCTATGTACTTTAATTTTATAAAATCTGATTCATATACATCTATGTACTTTAATTTTATAAAATCTGATTCATATACATCTATGTACTTTAATTTATAAAATCTGATTCATACTCATCTATGTGCTTTAATTTTATAAAATCTGATTCATATACATCTATGTACTTTAATTTTATAAAATCTGATTCAACTATCATCTATGTGCTAATTTTATAAAATCTGATTCACTTTTATATGTACTTTAATTTTATAAAATCTGATTCATATACATCTATGTACTTTAATTTTATAAAATCTGATTCATATCATATTACTTTAAATTTTATAAAATCTGATTCATATAAATCTATGTACTTTGTTTTATAAAATCTGATTCATATACATCTATAACTGTTTATAAAAATCTACAAATTCATATACATCTATGTACTTTAATTTTATAAAATCTGATTCCATATACATCTATATACTTTAAATTTTATAAAATAAAGTTCACTCATCTATGTGCTTTTACATTTTATAAAATCTGATTCTTTTACATCTATGTACTTTAATTTTATAAAATCTGATTCATATACATCTATGTACTTTAATTTTATAAAATCTGATTCATATACATCTATGTACTTTAATTTTATAAAATCTGATTCTCATCTATGTACTTTAATTTTATAAAATCTGATTCATATACATCTGTAGCACAATTTTATAAAAATCTGATTCATATACATCTGTGCCTTTTTAATTTTATAAATCTGATTCATATACATCTATGTACTTTAATTTTATAAAATCTGATTCATATACATCTATGTACTTTAATTTTATAAAATCTGATTCATATACATCTATGTACTTTAATTTTATAAAATCTGATTTATACACATCTATGTACTTTAATTTTATAAAATCTGATTCCTTACTACATCTATGTGCTAATTTTATAAAATCTGATTCACTGCTCATCTAGCCTTTAATTTTATAAAATCTGGGATTCATATACACATCTATGTACTTTAATTTTATAAAAATCTGATTCATATACATCTATGTACTTTAATTTTATAAATCTGATTCATATACATCTCTTGCTTAACTGCAAATTTTATAAAATCTGATTCATATACATCTATGTACTTTAATTTTAAAATCTGATTCATATGGCCCCTTCATATGCTTTAATTTTATAAAATCTGATTCATATACATCTATGTACTTTAATTTTATAAAATCTACAGTTCTTGTATCATCTGTGTACTTTAATTTTATAAAATCTGATTCATATACATCTATGTACTTTAATTTTATAAAATCTGATTCATATACCATCTATATGCTTTTTAATTTTATAAAATCTGATTCATATACATCTATGTACTTTAATTTTATAAATCTGATTCATATACATCTATGTGCTTGTAATTTTATATTTTGAAATCTGATTCATGCTCATCTGTGTACTTTAATTTTATAAAATCTGATTCATATACATGTGCTTTAATTTTATAAAATCTGGTTCACTTACTCATCTATTACTTTAATTTTATAAAATCTGATTCATATACATCTATGTACTTTAATTTTATAAAATCTGATTCATATACATCTATGTACTTTAATTTTATAAATCTGATTCATATACATCTATGTACTTTAATTTTATAAAATCTGATTCATATACATCTATGTGCTTTAATTTTTATAAAATCTGATTCATATACATCTGTGTACTTTAATTTGTGATACGATTCATATACATCCTGTACTTTAATTTTATATAGAAATCTGATTCATATACATCTATGTACTTTAATTTTATAAATCTGATTCATATACATCTATGTGCTTTAATTTATAAAATCTGATTCATATACATCTATGTACTTTAATTTTATAAAATCTGATTCATATACATGTACTTTAATTTTAAAATCTGATTCATATACATCTATGTACTTTAATTTTATAAAAATCTGATTCACTCCTCATCTATGTACTTTAATTTTATAAAATCTGATTCATATACATCTATACTTTAATTTTATAAAATCTGATTCATATACATCTATAATAACTTTAATTTTTATAAAATCTGATTCATATACATCTATGTACTTTAATTTTTATAAAATCTGATTCATATACATCTATGTACTTTAATTTTATAAAATCTGATTCATATGCATCTATGCTTTAATTTTATAAAATCTGATTCATATACATCTATGTACTTTAATTTTATAAAATCTGATTCATATACATCTGTCTGCTTTAATTTTATGAAATCTGATTCATATACATCTATGTGCTTTAATTTTTATAAAATCTGATTCATATACATCTATGTACTTTAATTTTATAAAATCTGGTTCATGTCTACATCTATGCTTTAATTTTTATAAAATCTGATTCATATACATCTATATTATAACTTTAATTTTATAAAATCTGATTCATATACATCTATGCTTTTGTTTGCAAATCAATTCATATACATCATATTACTTTAATTTTATAAAATCTGAGTTCTCCTCATCCTATGCACTTTAATTTTATAAAATCTGATTCATATACATCTACATATGCTTTAATTTTATAAAATCTGATTCATATACATCTGTATTTTTAATTTTATAAAATCTGATTCATATGTACATCTCTTTAATTTTATAAAATCTGATTCATATACATCTATCATACTTTAATTTTATAAAATCTGATTCATATACATCTATGTACTTTAATTTTATAAAATCTGATTCATATACATCTATGTACTTTAATTTTATAAAATCTGATTCATATACATCTATGTAATTTTATAAAATCTGATTCATATACATCATGTACTTTAATTTTATAAAATCTGATTCCATATACATCTATGTACTTTAATTTTTATAAAATCTGATTCATATACATCTATGTACTTTAATTTTATAAAATCTGATTCATATACATCTGTACTTTAATTTTATAAAAATCTGATTCATATACATCCTCCTTGTAATTTTATAAAATCTGATTCATATACATCTATGTGCTTTTATTTATAAAATCAGTTCATCTCCTCTATACTTTGTTTATAAAAATCTGATTCATATACATCTATGTACTTTAATTTTATAAAATCTGATTCATATACATCTATGTACTTTAATTTATAAAATCTGATTCATATACATCTATGTACTTTAATTTTATAAAATCTGATTCATATACATCTATGTGCTTTAATTTCTAAAATCTGATTCATATACATCTGTATTACTTTTAATTTTGTAAATCTGATTCATATACATCTATGTACTTTAATTTTATAAAATCTGATTCATATACATCTATGTACTTTAATTTTATAAAATCTGATTCATATACATCTATGTACTTTAATTTTATAAAATCTGATTCATATACATCTATATGTACTTTAATTTTATAAAATCTGATTCACTATCATCTGTGTACTTTTAATTTTATAAAATCTGATTCATATACATCTATGTACTTTAATTTTATAAATCTGATTCATATACATCTATGTACTTTAATTTTATAAAATCTGATTCATATACATCTATGTACTTTAATTTTATAAAATCTGATTCATATACATCTATGTACTTTAATTTTATAAAATCTGATTCGCCATCTATGTACTTTAATTTTATAAAATCTGATTCATATGTATCTATGTGCTTTAATTTTATAAAATCTGATTCATATACATCTATGTACTTTAATTTTATAAAATCTGATTCATGCTCATCTATGCTTGCTTAATTTTATAGTCAGTTCATATACATCTATGTACTTTAATTTTATAAAATCTGATTCATATACATCTATATGCTAATTTTATAAAATCTGATTCATATACATCTGTAACTTTAATTTTATAAAATCTGATTCATATACATCTATGTGCTAGTACATATAAAATCTGATTCATATACATCTATGTACTTTAATTTTATAAATCTGATTCATATACATCTATGTACTTTAATTTTATAAAATCTGATTCATGTCATCTGTGTACTTTATTTATAAAATCTGATTCCATCTACATCTATGTACCTTTAATTTTAAATCTGATTATGTATCTATGTACTTTTTAATTTTTATAAAATCTGATTGCCTCATCTATGTACTTTAATTTTATAAAATCTGATTCATATACATCTGTGTACTTCATTTATAAAATCTGATTCACTCCCTCTATGTACTTTTAATTTTATAAAATCACAATTCACTTATACATCTATATGCTAATTTTTATAAATCTGATTCTCATACATCTATGTACTTTAATTTTATAAAATCTGATTCATATACATCTATGTGCTGTTTTTATAAAATCTGATTCATATACATCTATGTACTTTAATTTTATAAATCTGATTATGTCATCTATGTACTTTAATTTTATAAAATCTGATTCACTTATACATCTATGTACTTTAATTTGCAAAATCTGATTCATATACATCTATGCTTTATACATTTTTATAAAGTCTGAGTTCACTCATCTATGTACTTTAATTTTTATAAAAATGCAAAGTTCATATACATCTATACACTTTGGGGCTATAAAATCTGATTCATATACATCTATATGTACTTTAAATTATAAAATCCTGATTCATATACAAAATAGCTATAAATGAGGCATCATTATCAGTAATACAATTACTGGGACCACTATTTCAGACAATATAAACGGCTGAACCCATCGACCTTCTTCAAATGCAATTTGTACACAGGATAGACTACATGGTATATCTATTAGGTCGAGAAATTTGTTCAACAAAAAATAGACTTCACAGAGAAAAAATAAAATAGAATTTTACATTTTTGCAAAATTCTTACAGTAGAAAATTTTAAGAAAAAGTTGTATTCAAAATTTGATTTTTTGTTTTGTTTTTTTTGATTTTGTAAAAATATTTATGACAAAATTTACTGAAGAAGAAAAAAATGTTAAAGCAATGATTTGTTGAAAAAATATTTTGACATTTTCAGACCATTTTTTTGTTTAGACACACACACATATATATATATATATATATATAACAAAAAACAAACTGGAATTTGACAAGTGCTCCAGGTTTTAAATGAAAAATAAAATCATTTATTGAAGAATAACCACAGCAAGAAGACAGCAGTTTTTCTATCAGTCAGTGCGATAAATGATACTGAGTAGGCAGAATAATTTCCTGTAGTAAGTTGCCATTTCTTTCTGCAGTAGACTGGTTGCCAACCAAGGATTCAGAACCCAATCTGTCATGCTATTCAACCCATTGCTGGAGGGAGAAGAGATGGGTTAATATCTTTCCCCAAGGGTATTTGCACATAAGTGAATGCAATGAACTGGAATTCGAACTTGGTTATCTGATTTCTCACTGTGAGCCGATATCCACTTCACCATAAACACACATAAGGAGAGAAACCCGAATAAATATTTTGGCAGATATTTAAAACACTTTCGTTTTCTTTTTCCATTTATTTATTATATTTAAAAAATATAAAGAAATTTATGACCACAAGTTAGTACTTACAGGAAAAATGATATTAGGAAATTTATTTTTTTCCTAATTTTGACATGTGAATGTTTCTATATCCAGGCTACGGAAACAATTATTGTCAATGTTTAACCTTTGAGCGTAGAAAAAAAAAAAAAAGAAAAAGAAAAAGGAAAGGAAAAAAAAAGATAGTTATTCCCTTGACTCTGCTATCATTGTATATACACCCTCAGTAAGGTTTGTTTTTAAAACGAGATGATTAGAATTTAAAACCAAAACCTATGAAAGCAAATTTATACATTTGTTTTTTATTCTTCAGAATTGACAACAAAGATATTTTGGCAATGTTTAAACATTGTACTTGCAAAAAAACAAAAAAAAAAAAAATTATATATATATATATATATATAATAAAATGAAAAAAAAAACAAAAAACGATGTGTCAGAAGTATGTTTTTTTTTTTCCCCTTGACACTGATATTATTTTAACTACTTTCACACCATGACGCTGTTTTAAAAGGCAATGATCGGAATTTTAATAAAACCCAAACATAAGATAAGTGTGAATTGATACATTTTCTTTGTTTATGAGAATTTACAAAAATATGAAACACTTAATTATTGGAATGGATGGCAAAACATTAGCTAATTGCCAATTGATTTGAACTTTATTAAATGTTAAGTAATAAGAATTTCCTTTTAGTTGGTTCACATATTTTTTTATAATTTAGTAAATGTTTATAAATTTATGAATGAAAAGTAGAATATTGTAAATCTTTAGAATGTTTTTTTTTTTTTTTTTAATCATTTCACCCCGAGCAAGGCAGAAACGCCACTGATGTGCAGGGGGTTACATAAAGGTAGAAAGATTAATTAGAAAAGAGTGAGGAGTACAAGCTAGTTAGAAAGGAACAATAGAAAGCTGAGAAAGCAGGTGCAATGACAGATACATGGGCGGAGAGAACGTGAAGATTATACAGGGGAGGGGAGAGAGCTAGAGTCCAGTGGTTAGTAGGTGAGTATTAACTTTGCTTTTAAATTTCTGGAGGTCGTAGCCGCCAGGAAAGCAAGAATACGGGAGTGAGTTCCACAGGCGGGAAGTGCGAGGGAGGAAGCTGCAGGAGTAGAATTGTCGTCTGCGTTTGGCTAACCTGACTGTGAATGGGTGGGACCCAGTTGCCAGTCTGGTTGCACAAGTAAACACCTGTTGAGGAGGCATCAGTGACTTAAGCCCATCTGAGCAGAAGCCATGAAAGTATTTATAGAAGAGACAGAGGGAGGCCACATTTCGACGATGGGAAAGTGGCTGCAGACGAGTCGCCAGATCAGTACCTATCACATTACAGACTCTCCTTTGGAGCTTGTCAAGAACACTGAGGAGAACGGCAGGGGCACCTGACCATAAATGGCAGCAGTACTCCATGCACGGACGGATGGTTGACTTGTATATATGCAGGATGGATTCAGGTGGAAAAAACATCCTGGATCGACATAGTGACCCAATCTTCTTAGCAGTAGATTTTGCTATGGATTCAATATAGTGCTTCCATTTGAGGTCTGAGGACAGGGTAAGTCCGAGGAGGTGTAGTGTATTACTCTCCGGGAGAATCATCTGGTCCATGCTTATGGGAGGCAGAAGAGGTTGCCTGTAATGGTTGACAGACAACAGCTTGGTCTTAGAGGAATTGAAGTTGACAAGCCACTTCTTGCCCCAGTTCACCACAGAGTGTAGATCCCGCTCAAGGTCAGCAGCGAGATTATGTCTGTCCGCCACGACAGGTTTCTTACTGGAGCGGGAGTATATTGTAGTGTCATCTGCGTAGATGCCTACTTGGGACTTGATCTCATCTGGGAGATCATTGATGAAAATAAGGAAGAGCGTTGGGCCCAGGATAGAGCCTTGTGGGACACCAGCATTCGTGCTGTAGGACGAAGAGGCACGGCCATTCAGAACGACCTTCATTTTGCGGTTATTTAAGAAAGATTGGATTAGGTCAAGCAGGCGACCGGTAATACCATAACCGCGTAGTTTGCATAGGAGGCCAGGGTGCCAAACCCTGTCGAAAGCCTTGGAGATATCCAGAGCAACCGCGCGAGCCTCGTCAGACTCATCAAGGGCCTGTAGCATGTACTCCGTTACAGTTGTTAGCAGGTCGGCTGTGGACCTGTCAAATCAGAATCCATATTGCCTGTCGGAGAACAGTTTGTGGGCAGTGAGATGATGAACTATTTCAGCATTGATTATAGCCTCGAACACTTTCCCGAATATTGGTAGAAGACTGATAGGGCGATAGTTGGATGGATCCGAGGGTTCACCACAGTTCTTAAAGACAGGAACGACTGAGGAGAATTTCCAGCATGCAGGAAAGCAGGAAGCAGAAAGGCAGTAGTTAAACAGTTTAGAGAGGACAGGGGAAAGTTCAGGGGCACACCTCTTAAGGACTATCACCGGAATTCCATCGTCTCCACACGCCTTATGGGGGTCGAGTTTTGAAATTACTCTGGATACTATTGTCGGGGTAATATATACGTCATGCAGTTTGGCCTCAGTTCTAATAGGGAAGTCGGGTGGGTGCACTCCGGATGAGTCGAATGTGGAGTTGGATGAGAATCTGCGGGCAAAGCACTCAGCTTTCTCCACAGATGACGTGAGAACATCAAATCCATGGATTAAACAATCTAATAAATAATGTCCAATATTTTTGTAAATTCTCAAGGACAAAAAGAAATGTATAAATTTACTTTCACATGTTTAGGTTTTATTACAAATCTAATCATCACTTTTTAAAACAATAGACATTGCCAAGGAGTGAAGGTAGTTAAGATAATAGCAATGTCAAGGGGGGGAAAAAAAAATCATCCTTATGAGATCTATATATTACCAAGGAATATTAATAGCAGTGTAAAAAAAAAAAAAAAAAAAATCGCCCTTATGACATGTAGATTTTGTGTTTGCATGAAGGTTAAAAATTGCCATCATCGTTATAAAATGTAAAAAAATCTTTATAAAATTTAAGAAATATCATCTATTTGTTCCAGATGCTTTTATAATCTTGTAAATAAACATTGCTCAGGGAGTCAAAAGTGTATACAGTAACATTAGTATCAAGGAAATAACCGTCCCTTTAAAAAAAAAAATCATTCTTTTTGCAGGTACAAAGGTTAAATATTGCACAAATAATTTTATATCTAAATCATTACAATTATATACTCATTAAAAAAATATCTCAGAATTAAAGTATATATATATATATATATATATATATATATAAAAATAAAATAAAATGAAAAAAATAAAATAAAACGATGTGTCAAAAGTATGTTTTCTTTCCCCTTGACACTGATATTATTTTAACTACTTTCACACCTTGACACTGTTTACAGCAATGATTGGAATTTTAATAAAACCCAAACATAAGATGGGTGTGAATTGATACATTTTCTTTGTCAAAAGTGTATAGAGTAACAGTACTATCAAGGAAATAACCGTCCCTTTAAAACATCATTAAAATTATATACTCATTAAAATTATATACTCATTAAAAAAAAATATCTCAGAATTAAAGAATAAACTCTTAAAAGGTTAGTAGTACCTAAATGAGTCAGCAAGTTCCACACACTTCCAGCCAGGAATTGCCTGAATGTGCCCACAATTTGGTAGCTCAATACCCAATATTAACACCTGCCAAATAATCAACTAGAGGTATTAGAGATTTGATATTTCTTTGAAATCTATAACTTTAATCAACATAAGTTATCTGTTTTTCACAAATAACTTATGTTGCTTAATTGTAATGATGGAATATTCATGACAGGAAAAGTCTTTCTCAGATGAGGAGGAAATTCTGTCAGAAACTGTCTGCAGTTCATTTTGGAAGAAGGATAGGTAAAGACAATTGGGAAGTAGAGTAAAATTTTGAAATGGTGTAACAATGCTTTTTAAAAAATGAAAAAAACTGTTAGATGTTTATGTGATGTAAGCTCATGGGGGTGCATTTTGGTATCTAAAGTTGTAGAACTAATGAGGGCTGTGATGTCAGCAACAGGTTTTTGATTTTGTTTTATACATTTAAAGTTATGGGTTCTGTTTGATTTTTGGTATTGTTTACAAGTAGCTGTCTAATGTTGAAATGGTGTAACAATGTCTAACAGTTGAAAATAGCAGCAGACTTTCTAAATTTTCGTTTTCCAGAAACTTCCTTAGTTCAACAAATCGTGCCATTGGAAATTGCTTGGCGTGCCACAGTTTGCTGACCCCTAATGTAAGAGATACGTAAACAAATACTAAATAAAATATATATATATATATATAGTCGAATATATGGAATCCAACAAGATGATAGAATAAAGAAAAAAAAAGATATGTTCTATTGAACATGAAATGAACCAAAGAATTTCTATTGGATATGGGAAAATAATTTTCTGGGACGCGTAATGAGGAAGGAAGGTCTGGAGAATCTAATACTCACAGGATAGATAGAAAGAAAGAGAGACAGGTGAAACCAGCGAGAGACATACTTGATATGCTCGAGCAAGTGGATGGCGGAATGATGTTCGGGAAAGATATCAAGAGGAGAAATGTTAATGAGGGATAGAGGCAAAGGGAAGTCCATGATCGACTACGTCCTGAATGGACATGGCACATGAAGACGAATGGGAAAATAAACAATGATTGTAAAATTTATCTCTCTTAAGGTTTTCATGGTGTCAAGTTTTCAATATGGAGATACGATTTGACTTTGGTTTAATGGCGTATCAACCGTTGTGGGTTATTTAATGCCAAAAAGTTGGGGTTTTAAGGTAGTTTTTTTTAATGTTTAGTTGTAGTGAGAAGGTTGATTTAGTCAGATTTTAAGGAAAATTTTTTGTTTTTATTCTTTTCTATTTTAGAAGACTGGAGATGTCTTCTAATTTTGTAATCAAAAATGTTTTGCTGAATATAATTTTTTTTCCTTTAAAAATGTGTTATGGCAATAATTTTTCTTCAAAAATGAATTGTTGATAATATTTTTCTTTAAAAAATATATATTTTTCTATAAAAGTCTATTTTTATGTATATATATATATCTAAAAGTGTATTTTTATATTTTCATAGTGTTTTGACCCCACTTTGGGGGGTTAACTATTGGCCCATATATGGGACCCTAACAGGTGCTACCACTCCGGGTCAGAGTGGACCTTGGAACAACAGCAATTAAGAGGTGGTTCCAAGATCCTCACAACGAGATACTAGATTGGCTACTAGGTCCCACCCTTTTACAGTGAAACCGATGAAATGTAACCGCAATTTCTACTCCAACAGCTTCTTTCCTCGCACTTCCCGCCTGTGGAACACCCTACCGCATGCTTGCTTCCCTGACGGCTACAACCTCCAGGAGTTTAAATGTAAGGTCAATAGACACCTAACACACTAACTCACACCCACTCTCTCCAACTCTCTCTCTATGTACATCCTAAGTCGTCTATCACCCTCCTGACATTTCATATACCCAATCCCTCTATGTAACCCCTGCACTATAGTGGCAGTGGAATGCCTTGCTTGGGGTGACACGATTAAAAAAATAAAAAACAAAAACAAAAAAAAAAAACAACCTATAATTAGAGGCCTTGCTGCTGGATGCAGTTTACGGTCATGCCAAAGACCTGGAGGTATGAGGTAGGCCTGAGGTAAACTAGAGAAACATATTTCAAATTAATACATTATCAAATCATACAATTAAACATTCTTTGTAAATTACTAACATTCTTTATGACAGTATTTAAAATCGGAAATTTATGTATACAAAGAAAAGTGTGTGTGTGTGTGTGTGAGAGAATTTCAAACATTATTTTTAGTTGACTATCGTATTTGAGTAGATGCCCATGTTTCTTAAATGGCTTGCACACTTAAAAAAAGTTAACGAAGAGAATGTGCTCTCCTAAATAGGGTGGGGGATGCATTTTTATACACTGTCAGAGAGTGCACTTGCTTTATTAAGTTTTCTCAAGTGTATAAACATAACACACTGTTTAAAATAAATATTTGTGCCTACACCAATATGAGTATCCACTAAAAATACTATTTGACAAAAAGGTCATATTAAAAATAAACCCATTATATATATATATATATATATATATATATATATATATATATATATATGAAAGAATATTAAAAAGTTTTGAGTTTAAAAATGTATTTTTTTTGACAGTATTTATTTATTTCTATTATTGTATTTTATATTTCAGACAGTCCTCGGTCCTTCATCAAAAACAAACATTTGTTTCTGATGAAGGACCGATGACGGTCTGAAATATAAAATACAATAATAGAAATAAACAAATACTGTCAAAAAAAAAATAAAAAAAAATACATTTTTAAACTCAAAACTTTTTAATATTCTTTCCTATACATATT
Organism: Ascarosepion bandense; assembly: GCA_037127315.1. NCBI lineage: Eukaryota > Metazoa > Mollusca > Cephalopoda > Sepiida > Sepiidae > Ascarosepion > Ascarosepion bandense. The sequence goes on from JBBBDQ010002177.1 coordinate 111,889, forward strand.
AAGACAGTATACATGGATGATCACTATGTTATATATATATATATGTGTGTGTGTGTGTATATATATATATATATATATATATATATATATATATATTCCACTTAGGTTTCTACCATGAGTGGTGTCGTCAGGCAATAACTGATTTTAGTGTTTCTTTTTTTTTTTTTTTAAAGAACACTCACATAACAGTGTTTTTTTTTTTTTTAATGCTCACGTGGCAGGGAATTTTTTAATAAAAAAAGTATACGGAATGGAATTCCAATACAATTAAAAGGTTTGCCACTTAGCTAATTGACATTACCCTCAGCAGCCCGACTCCAGAGTTTTGTTGATTGACCCACCAGGAATCACTTAATCCACCTGTCAAGGAGTATCAACTACACACACACACACACATATATATATATATATATATATATATTTGCTCTACTATTGTATTTTCGTACTTTCGTATTGAGCACTTTTTCTTGTGTTTGGTTCCATTTGGGTTTTTTTTCTTTACTGCGGAATCTTGAATGTTTGTTCTTGTTCTGCTGGTTTCTTTTTTTTCTCCCCATTTATCTGACGACCTAGTACGCCGGATTGTAATAGATTTAGGTTCTGTTTGTTAATGGTTTTTTCGAGAGTTTATATTGGCATAAATTTAAGGAGTGCATTCTTACAGAGTCTAACTAGTAATTATTATTATCATTATATATATATATATATATATATATATATATATATATATATACACACACACACACACACACACACTAAATGACAAATAAACACCAAGCTACCCTGATTTCAATCATTAGGTAATCTTCAGGCATGAGGTGAGCCATTACAATATTGTGGTGTATATATATATATATATGGAATCCAACAAGATGATAGAATAAAGAAAAAGAAAAAAAAAACATATCTGAATCTAAAAAAAACTTTTTAAAATAGCGACGAGAGAACATTATACTGCCATGTTGTGATTTGGGGTTAATTCTTATTGGTCCAATATGTGTCACGTGATTTGGAGTTGATTCTTATTGGTCAGATATGTGTCACGTGTATTAAAGCAATAAAATATTTTATGTTTAAAATGTATGCGCGGAATATTCTGGATGGTAAAGTGTATATAATATTGTATGCGTATACTGTCCAAAATATTCCTCACACAAATATTCAAAAATTGTCTATTGCTTTAATACAAACATACACATTAATTAAAAGTACTGTCCAACATACACCTAAACAGACAAGCATTTCTACACAAACCTACACATAACCATCCAAAATATTCCACAAACATACATTTAAAAATAATTATCTATTGCTTTATACCCACGACACATATCTGACCAATAAGAATTAACCCCAAAATCAAAACATACCAGTCAGTATACTGGTATCTCTGTTGTTTTTTTTTCTCTTTGAAGAAGCTTTAATAAAAGTTAAAAAGAACAACTAAATTTTTGGGACTTATAAACCGAATGTTCAATAACCTTAAGAACACATGGCCCAGTGGATATAGACGTTGGTTAGTTTCAGGGACTTGACTCAAAGAGTTGTGAGTTCAATACCAGGCTACAGTAGTGGCAAAAAGTAACTTAGAGTGTCCGGTTAGAGGAAGATAACTCATGACTATCACTTAAATAGCTCTGGTTTTTCTTATATATATATATATATATATATATATATATATAGTGTATCGAGGCAGCAAATAATTTTCTAAACATATACTATTAAATATAAGAGACAATGAATGTCTATTATGTTTAATCATGAACCGTTCTAAACATTGTATTTTGGCTTTAATTTCAGTTGAAAATAAAGACAAAAATTCTCCAACATTTGGATAATTTTTTTATAAATTTGTTTCTAAGCTTTCGGCTCACATAATACGTTTAGAAGGCCGATGATTAAACATAATAGACATTCATTGTCTCTTATATTTAACAGTATATGTTTAGGAAAAAAAAAAATATATATATATATATATATATGATGACAAGGTAAAAATCTTGAAATATAAAAATTTCCATGTCACAGTGTAAATTAAATTAATTTTTAAAAAAAAAATTTAATTATAATTATATTTTACTCTATGATATACGTTGTATTGAGCACTTTTTTTTTTTTTTGCAAAAAGTAAAAGTAAATACCGGAGAACTCAGAATTTGAAAACTGTTGATTCTCTTTACCTGGGTGTGTATATAACACACACCATTATAAAAAAAAAAATCTGTATTTAAAAAAAATAAAATTATGAAAGGGAAGTATTAAAAAGCCCAATTAATATTATAGATACAAAAAAATCCCTTCAGACTAACTAATTTGGGAATATAAAAAAATCCGCAATTTGAACAAGTCTTAGAGAAAAATTAAAAATAATATTTTAATATTTTAAATTCAAGCAAAATGTTTTGTATATGTAAAAACTGTTTTTATGAAAAACTTTTCTAAAATATGAAAATAACTAGCCATTGAAAAACTTCAATGTTTGGTTTTACTTGAAAAAATAAATTAAGAAAAAATGAATGATTTTTTAGGATTAATGCTCAAAAAGACCAAGTTCGGAATTTGTATTGTGTCTGAAGAGTTTCAGAACAATTGAATCACACAAAATTATTTGAAAAAATTCAAGCAGAGTCTCATAAGTGGATTTTCTATGTTATTTTTATAAAAAGAACATAAATTTTAATTCATGTTTAACTTCTTCAGATATCTGGAATTTATGAAGATGGATTAAAAACTGATTTGGTGTCAAAAAATATTTGAAATTAAGATGGTTAAGTAAATTTGATGACCAGACAATTACCGGACACCTTTTATTAATAGATTTTGATTTTTTTTAATAAAAATTTAAAAAAAAAAAATTTCCATGAAGAGGTTTAAAAAAATGCTAGACAAGTTCCAAAATCAAGATTTCCAAGGACATGTTAAAAAGTTGTGTGACCCACTTTCTAAAATTATCTGTCCACAAAGCAAATCTGGCTAAGCATTTTTCAGCACCTCCTCATGTAAGCACTTAATAAAAACTTAGAAATCATTTATAAATAAAAATATTAATAATAATAATAATAATAAAATAATTGCTCTAAAGATTTTTAAATTTGATTATAATTTATTCGGCTGGCTAAAAAGTTTGTCTGCTTATTAAGTAGAAAATTCACTCATTGTAAATTACAGTGTACAAGTTGACCCCAAAATTCTGAGTTAGGCTTATCCCTAGCATATAGATTAACATAGTCGGATAAAAAAATTTAGGCTTACTTGTAAATGAATTTATGCTACAGTATACGATAACCTGTGCCATAGCTACACAAGGTCACACCACTCACCTGTATCTTAAGACGCTAACGTTAATATCTTTCTACACATGTTGTAGAGTAAATAACCTACAACACACACCCAACACTAGGTACCGTATGATGTATTGGTATAAATTACCAATCACTTAAAATTTGTCAAATCTACTGATAAACACTTAAAGTCACTATCAGCGCCTATGAAACATAAATACTGAAATTAAATGTTATTTGATTAAAAGACAAGAGAGAGTAAGAATTTAATATCTCTCCTTACCTCCCTTCTCTATCGTAAATTGCAGTGTACAAGTCGACCCCCAAGGTTCTTAAGCTCAAAATTCCAAGTTAAGTATATATCTACTATATAGGTCAATTGCCAAACACATGATAGGCTACTGGTAGCCTACCTGTAATGGAAGTCAGACTACAGTATATGAGAACCTGTGCCAAACTATTTAAAGTCACACCACTAACTCATCTATTGAGACGCTAACTGTAATATCTTTCTGTATATATCGTATGGTAGACATACTTTTAAGTAACCTTTAAAATAATCTTGTACCATAATTGCACAGTGATTATGCTTTTACGGTATGTGTATATTAAATTGCCATTATATGTCATTAAACTGTCGTTACTATCAGGAAATTGTGCAGATGACATGCATAGCATACCTAGTTGATTAAATGGCTGCCCAAGTTAAGCGGTGTTTTAGTCAGTGTTTACACTTAGTATATCAGCTGTTGAACACAATGTGCGCTGTCATGTTAATAGCATACAGAATTTGTGTTAGTATTTTATTGTTTCATATTAATTTCAGTGTTAATATACCAAATATGTTCAAAGTTTTAATGGGACATATTTGTGGCGGACTGTTGGTGGATAAGGTAAGTGGTGAACAATAATTATTAAAAGTGCTATCCTACTTGGTTACGACTTGGTTGTAAAGGTTTGCATTTTATACTTGCCAAGTTGACCTCTAGTTTTAGAAAGATGTTTATTAGGTTCAAAAATTTCGCTTATACACTGTAATTTATAGAAATGCACAGAACAACATTTTTTATCAACCCAATAGTATTTTTTCCTAATTTTTAAATGCATATCGCATTTAAAATATGCATTTAAAATGCATATGCATTTTTTAAATGCATATCGCATATAGAGTTACAAGGAATCAAATACCTTGCAAAAGGATATAAAAATATTAGCCCCTTTGTTACAAAAAAGATTTGGGATATTTTTCCTAAATATCTGGAATAAAAAGTTAAAAATGTACTGACAGACAGATCAGAGTTTCTGGTCTGTCAGTCATTATTTTTCTGGTCTGTCAGTCATTCTTTTGGGTCTGTCAGTCATTCTTTTTCTTCATTTCTGTCTTTAACATACAAGAAAATATAAAAATAATTATAATATTTAAGATAAGTACAGCACACATTATTCCAACACTGTAATGAAAATACTTGTAATAACAGTGTTTAATCATATTTGGCTTTTGTAAGTCCATGTCGATTTCAATCGCTTTCATTTGTGATATTGTCCCCAAGATGCCACACACATGAAATATCTGGTGACTGTGTCCCCAAATGTCAAAACGTCCAGGCTGCAGTCGTTCAGGAAGATGTGACATGTACAGAAAGGCAGCGATAAAGCAGAAAGCGAACTGTATTATGTGATAGGATTTAGATTGAAGGCACTGTTCAAAGTCGCAATGAGCAAGCCAGACCATAACAGGTAAGTTATCAAAAAGGTACGGTAACGAGAAGGCAACAATCCGTAGGAGCTGCTGCGTGTGGCAGTCTTTCTTGAAGCGCGACAGGCAAGAGAAGAAAGTAGACGACAACGCTCCAAGGAATGCCATTGGCAAATACCAGTCTCCAAACCACGTACGTCCCAGAACCTCGGGAAAGACATATGCACGGTAAGCGATGGCACTGCCAATGCTAAATAAACTAAGACCACCGTAGTCAATAAAGAAACAGATATGCCTTGCATAGTCGGAAAGAACAAAAAACATATGAGCCATGGAACTGGCGAATGAGAAGAGGATACAAGCCCAGAGGTAAGCAAGAAATGGCAACGCATAGTAATCATGCGTATGTTTTTCGTATATTATATAGATGAAATAACAGAAGGGGAGGAAGTGAGTCCAGAAGTTTCCGGTTTCATTGGTACGATAAAATACACTGAAGACGCACTGAAGGAAAGTGCTTTTTGGATGACGGTAACCGGACAAAATGAAGCTCTCGTGAAATTCAGCAGGAACCTGGTCAACATGATACAGAGGTCCATTTAAGGGATATGTTGAGATCATCTCGAAGCTTTTGCAACTGATCTGGAAAAACAAAAATAAGAAAAAAAATTACAATTTGAGGTAAAAATAAAAAAAATACAATTGGAAGTAAAAGGAAAAAAATTACACCTGGAAGTAAAAGGGGGGAAAAATTACACCTGGAAAAAAAATAAGAAAGAAAAAAAATTACAATTTTAAGTAAAAGGAAAAAAATTCCATTTGGAAGTAAAAAAAATTACATTTGGAATAAAAAATTACACTTGGAATAAAAAATTACACTTGGAATAAAAAATTACACTTGGAAGTAACGGGGGGGGGGGATTACACCTGGAAGTAAAAAGGGGAAAAAACTAGAAGTAAAAGTGAAGGGGGGGAGGGAAGAAAAATTACACCTGGAAGTAAAAGGGGGAAATTACACCTGGAAAAAAATAAAAAAGAAAAAAATCAATTTGAAGTAAAAGGAAAAAAATTCCATTTGGAAGTAAAAAAAATTACATTTGGAATAAAAAAATTACACTTGGCAGTAACGGGGGTGGGGGGTTTAAACCTGGAAGTAAAAAGGGGGAAAAAACTGGAAGTAAAAGTGAAGGGGGGATAAAGAAATTACAACTTGAAGTAGGGGGAGATTACACCTGGAAGTAAAGTGTGTGTGTGTGTGTGTGTGTGTGTGTGTAGGGGATACACCTGGAAGTAAGGGGGAATACACCTGGAAGTAAAAAAGGGGGATAAATTACACCTGAAAGTAAAAGGAAAAAAATTACATCTGGAAAGAAAAGAAAATACATAGAATATACCAAAATTTTAAAATCCCCTTTTCCTATATCAAATGCACGTTTACTTCAAATTTTCATTTCCAATAAAAGTTTTGATATTCTAATTAAGTGCTATGGCCAACACTGAGCTCACATTTGGTATTTTTGAAACATTTCCCAAGTGTTTGCAATGAAAATTGGTTCACTGAGTCATGACATTTTCTTCTCATCAGATGCATCCTGGCCATTCGTTTGTGCATTGAATATTGTTGCAAAACCTAATATGGTGCTCCTATCTCGAGATTCTTGACAAAATCTAGAGAAGGGTCAGTAATGTAATCAGTCCTGACCTGACTTTCCCCCTGCTGTGACATGACTTCCTTCTATATTTTCAATGAATATTGTCATGACAATTGTTCCCACGAGCTTTCCTTCTTGGTGCCTTGACTGCATGAATTTAAGCGTTCTGCTAGATTGGCAATTAGGTCTCACTGTTTTACAGTTGAACTGGCTTGATGCAACTGCCACTTCTATTCTATGTTTCTTTTTTTGCATTTTTCACTTGTGGAGTTCCCTTCCGATTTTGTGCTGTCCTGCCATCAGTCAGTTAAGTGCCATACGTGATACACGCTTGGGCGATCATATCTCGAAAGAGACATGACTGACTGGGCAGAACATTATCCCATAGTAGATTGCCATTACTTTCTGCAGTAGACTAGTTGCATGCCAAGGCTATAGAACCCAATTTGCCCTGTTATTTAACCCATAACTGGAGGGAGAAGATGGATTAATACTTTTTCCTCAAGGGTATTTGCACATTAGTGAACGCAAGAAATTCAACTGGAATTTGAACTCGGCTTCCCAATTTCTTGCTCGGAGCCAGTATCCACTGGACCACAATGCACATTCTGCCGCATACAATTTTCAAGAATTTAAATGCAATGGAAATCACTACCTTCTATCTTCCTGAACCCTGTTCTTTTATTGTTCTGTCTAAAATCTCATTCTCTTCTTTCACTCTCAATAACCTCTTGTGTCTTAGTAGCATTATTGCCTTGCTTGGGATGAAATGAATAAAAAAAAAAAATAAATAAGTAAAGCCAGTTTCAGGATTTTCAAGCTGGTCTTTGAACTCCAAATATTTCTTATGATCGTTTAAACTTTAACCCAAGAACACTAACCATGGGTATATAGTACCCAGCACAAATGATGCCATTTTAATTACAATTTAATTAAATTTTCAGTGCCCGATTTTCTTACCTAAATAATATGTTTTTCAATTCCTATTAATGTTAACTTAAAGTACAAATTTTGAAGTGTCTGCATGTAAAATATTTCAAATAAAGATTTATATTTAATATTTTTTTGACATTTTCAAAATTGGATACGATATACCCATATTTAGTAGTGGTGTAACTTTAATTGTGTTCCAGGATTAATATCATGCTCCTTTGGGATATAGGCAGTCATTACTCTCCACAGCTTTCTCTTCTCTTTTTAATGCCATGTTCTTTCAGGATGTAGTCAATCATGATTCTTCACAGCTTCCTATCCTGTTTTTTTTTATTCCGTGTCCTGCAGGATGAAACCAGTCATGACTCTCCACAACTGCCTTTTTTTTTTTAATGTCATGTCCCTTCAGAATGTAGGCAATCATGACTCCACAACTTTCTTTTTTTAATGCCATACCTCTTCAGATGAAAGCAATCATTGCTCTCCACAGCTTCCTTTTTTCTTGTTTAACCCAAGAACACTAAGCATGAGTATATAGTACCCTGGACAAATGACACCATTTTAATTACAATTTAATTAAATTTTCAGTACCTGATTTTTTTTACCTAAATAATGTTTTTAAGTTCCTATTAATGTTAACTCAAATTACAAATTTTAAGTGCCCATATGTAAAATATTTCAAATAAGGATTTATATTTAATATTATTTTGACATTTTCAAAATCGGATACGATATACCCATGGTTAGTAGTGGTGTAACTTTAATTGATGGTTAGTGTTCCAGGGTTAAAGTCGATAAAAACTTTCACGTGTGTAACCATTTACTTTTAGATGACGAGTTCTGGATGGTTGCTTTTTCTGCCTCTTTTTATGAAGAAATTTATGGAATCTAGTTGAAATATATTTTTTTTTAAGTGACACACACATGTTTAACTTAAAAAAAATGACACATATAGAGTGGATTTGGGGTACCTATGACACAAAATTCAGTCAAATTAACAAAATGTTTGCCATATTTTTATCTCTGACTCAACTTCAAACAACATTAACAACAAAAAAAAAAACTGACAATTTTTGCTCCTTTTAACTTGTTTGAATATTAAAACAATTTAAATCTGAAAAATGTATAAAAATGATTCTTGGGAAGATATTTAAAATGTACTTAGTTCCTTTCATAAACTAAATTACCAGGCATCAAATATTAGTTTGCAATATAATTTAAAATGTACTCAGTTCTTGTCATACGTTAAATTGGTCCTTACACACTTCTGGCATTATTTTCCAGATACAAAATATTCCTTACTGTTACGATCCCATTTGGGTCAGCAACACATAAAAATACAATTTTAGTTGGAATAATGCTGAAGGGAGTGAATTAAACTATAATGCAAGATAATTTTATACAGAAAGGAAATTTATTATAACACACAAAAATATTCAGCAAACACACAGGAATAAGGTGACAGAACTATAATATACTGGACTCTAGAACGGGTTCAACTTCGTACTAGTTTCACACAATATTCACTGGAAAATAAGAGGTGAGTCTAACGAGGAAGATATTTGGAGGAAGTTTATGGTGGAATGGAAAGAAAGTCAGTCAGCTCGGCAAAAGATATATATATATATATATATATATATATATATATATATATATATATATAGCTATACACAGCTAGGGTTTGGTCAGAGTGATTAACAAAACAATTTTCGCTTTTCAGAGCAGCATGTAGTGTATTCACTGAATATTGAAAAAGGTCTTTGTGTGGAGAATTTTGGCTGGTAGATTGATGTAAAGTTCTTTTGACGTCTTGAACGAATAGCCGGAGAGAGGTCTATGTCTTCCCGGTAGCCCAACAACTCTAGGGTTTTCTACTATTTCTTCCCTTTTATATAGAAACAGGGGCCTATATTCATTGACCCTCTCCTTCTCTGGTCTGTTCCTTCTTTTCACTGTAACCATAGTTACCAGGCTATTTAATCTTTTTTTGGGAAGGGTATAACCTGACTCAATGACCTAATTCATACTACTCTCCTTTCTGGAGTGGTAGAACCCTGACCGAATGACTAGTTACTACCACTGTTACTAAGGTGACTATTTTGTCATGACCCAAGGCTTTTAGAGTGAAAAAACGCTTCCAACTTCATTAAACTTACATTGATCAAAAAATCATTACCCAGGCATTTATTTCATGCATTTTGGTGTGTTGAATCCATTTTTGAATTTGAATTTGAGTTTTGTTTAACGACATATCAACCTCTATGGGTTATTTAATGCCAAAAAGGTAGGATTGTAAGGTATTTTTGATTTAATGTTCAATTATAGAGAGAAGGTTGATTTACGTAGATTTTGATGAAAAAATTTAAAAAAAATTTTTTATTTTAGAAAACTGAAGATGTCTTTTAGTTTTATATTCAAAGATGCATTGCTGGTAATAATTTTTCCTTCAGAAAAGTATTGTTGGTAATATTTTTCTTTCAAAAATGTATATTTTTCTATAAAAGTCTATTTTTATGTATATATTTCTATAAAAGTGTATTTTTATACTTTCATAGTGTTTTGACCCCAGTTTGGGGATTAACTATTTGCCCACAGCTGGGACCCTAGCAGGTGCTACCACTCCGGGTCAGAGTGCACCTGGGAATAAAAGAAATTAGGAGGTGGCCTGATGCTCCTCACAACCACCTAATCAGAGGCCTTGCTGATGAATGCAGTTTATCGTCATACCCAGGACCCCATTTTTTGATACTGAAAAATCCCCTCCCAAAAATAAATAGATTAAATGTAAAATTTAAGCACTTTTCAGGAATTGGTTCTTCCCTGCCACTCAGGATTTTATTTTTTTTTAATTAGAAATTTGTCTTTTTTTGTTGTTTTTATCTCTATCTTGAGTACAGGTAACATTAATCAGTCAGTTAAATGCCATACGTGATACACGCTTGGGGCGATCATGTCTCTCGAAAGAGACATGACTGACTGGGCAGAAGATTATCCTGCAGTAGGTTGCCATTGCTTTCTGCGGTAGACTGGTTGTCGACCAAGGCTATAGAACCCAATCTGTCCTGTTATGACTCATAGCTAGAAGAGGAAGAGATGTATTATATTATTAAGTAGTAATTAGTGGGGGATCAGTTTATTACTTCATAACAATATAAAACTGATACCCCCACTTTATGCCCAGTAGAAGCCTTAATCATGTTTTCAACTATTATATTCAGTCAAGTGGCATATGTGATACACGCTTTGAGCAATCATGTCTTGAAAGAGACATGTCTGACTTAGCAGATTAACCTGCAGTAGGTTGCCATTACATTCTGCAGTAGCCAAAGTTATAGAACCCAATCTGTCCTGTTATTTAACCCATAACTGGAGGGAAGAGATGGATTAAAACCTTAATAGAGTATTTGCATGTAAGTAAATGCAAAGAATTCAACTGGAATTCGAATCAGCTCTCCAATTTCTCATTCCGAGCCAATATCCTCTGAATCACAACGAACATCTTGGTAACATTAATACACTTCCATAATTGATAAAAAAAAATATATCATTGAGGCGGTTCAAAAGCCACAAATGTTCATCTGGCATCATTGTACAAGCCCACTGAGATTGGGATAAATAAATGGTAATATTAGCTGTTGCCTGATTTATATTATTCACACATTCTATTCTCCCCATCTTTGTTGTTATCATTGTATTCTCTGGTCTTTATATGTCAACTAGCAGAGTAGCCTGGTGTTGCTCGGGTGTAATGAAAGCTTTAAAACTAATCCATGGTCCTGGAGCTCAGATTCATTGGACGTTGGTATGAAAGACTAAAAAGCAATAGTTGTTTCCAGTTAAAGCTAAACCGTAGACTGAAAGAAAAATGAATGGATTAAAGTCAAATTTTGATTTCCTCGTATCGATATCAAATAAATTTTTTCCACCGTAAACTGAATTTTGAAGGCTAAATAAGTTCTCTGAGTAAATGGCATCATGGCTGAGACTAAGAACTACAATTATACCTACTTAGAGCCAAACCCGAAGCAAAAACTAAAATAAAAGGGCTGAAAAAAAATACAGACATACAGGCAGATAAACAGACACACACACACAAACATCTTGCCTTTTATATATATGTATATACATGTAGTACTAGCAGTATAGCTTGGCGTTGCTCGGGTGTAATGAAAGCTTTAAAACTAATCCATGGCCCTGGAGCTCAGACTCTTTGGACGTTGGCACAAAAGACTAAAAAGCAATAGTTGTTTCCAGTTAAAATGAAACCATAGACTGAAAGAAAAATGAATAGATGTAAGTCAAATTTTGATTTCCTGGTATTGATATACTGCTAGTAGATAAATATTGATAAGTTCTTTATTAGTGATTCAGTGGCAACAGTTTATAAGACCTGAAAAAGGATTGTCTTCAAGGCTCATTCCTATAAAGCCATTTTAAAAGGGCTGAAAAAAAAAAAAAAAAAAAAAAAAAAAAATACAGACATACAGGCAGATAAACAGACACACACACAAACATCTTGCCTTTATATATATATATATATATATATATATATATATATAACACACAATCGATTTTCTGCACTATTGAAAGAACTGCAACCTTGAAACTTTTGAATATTGTTTCTTATGTCTTTGTCTATGAGTGTATCAAATTTGATTCAAATTGGACCACTCCTTCTATAACCCGATTTTTTCGATTATCGATATTTATCAGGAGTACCTTGACACAAAACCTAGCTAAGAACACTTGTAGACGCTTATAGTACAACTGTGTAAATTTTCAAGAAAATCAGTTCAGCCATTTCGGAGTCTATAGGTAACGGACACACACACACAGAGACAAAGTTCCATTTATAAATAAGTTTAGATAGATTTAGATACAAAATTTGTGATAAGAAAATTAACATTTGAATACTGGTTATATATGAGGATAAGTCGAAGATGTCTTTACACAATTCATTTCTCTAAATCTGACCAAACATTTATTTTGTAATACTATTTTAGTCGAGTAAAATCTTTTTAGCATACTCATCTGTACAAACAAACTTCTTTAAGCAGGGACAAATTGAATAATGACTTATCGTAGCAATACACAAAATAACTGCCCAAAAATACAAAACAGAGACATGAATGTACTTCTTAGTAATCAAATTATTTGCGTCAACTCAATTTGCACAAGCCCTCATTCTATTTCTGTCTGTAAATATCTCAATTAACCAGCAGCCATTTCAGCTTCTATATGACCAACATCTTGTTACGAGGATGTATTTATATATAAAAATAATAATAATGTTGAAAAGTTATAGTAATGGATTGTATTGAGTCCTAAGTGTTATTCCAAAAACGTTTTGGTAAATTTTCATTTTAATTCCTGTCGCTGTTCCCCTTCAAACTTATACATTTGCACGGAAATAATGCTATTTTGGATATGCTGAACTGAAATCAAGTGTCAATTAGTGAAGAATAACTTTTTTTTTATCGAAATGTCCATAAAAAAAAAACAAAAAAAAAAAAAACGAACTATATCTCGTACTTTTTCTCCCGTAACTCTCATGAAGTCATGTAATTAACTGCAGAATGACGGAATGCGTAAGGGAACGAAATTGGGGGCCTGTTTACTTCCGCCTGTTTGCTTCCAGTTAGGGAAGTAATATTCTTGTTGTTTTCGGTACACAATTTCAGCAGAAAGTTGCATGTTTTTTTGAAAAAAGCACATTACTTTCCTAACTGGAAGCAAACAGGCGGATGTAAACAGGCCAGATTTCGTTACTTTACGCAGTCCACCATTCTGCAGTCAATTACATGACTTCATGAGAGTTACGGGAGAGAAAACGTGCGAGATATAGTTTGTTCGGCATATACATTTGTACAGAGATAATGCTATTTTGGATAAATTTGAAGGGGAAAAGCGACGAGAATTAAAACGAAAATTTACCAAAGTTTTAATTCATGAAGTAGTTGTAAAAATAGAGAAATTAGGAATATAATGTTTTGGAAGATGCCAGAATGTTCCAGTTAAATTGAGAGAGTTCTAAAAGTTCTAGAAATATGCAAATTAGGCATTAGCCCCTATAAAAATAGGTTTTGGGCAGAGAACAGTCATTTGTTACCAGGGTCTGCTGATGTTATCAACTCCTGTTATGATTCAAGGATTTATATCCAGTTGAAAGAATCTATAAGAAGTTGCCGACCAACTAAAACCTGAAAGAGACCCTCATGGAACTATATCGGTAAATACATATTTTTGACTCTTTCATTGACCATACTTAAAATTATTCTTTATATGCTCATTTGAGGATTTCCAAAAAGTATAGCGTTTAACTTCCCTGCCAGCTTAACGGGATAAAGATATCTGGCACCTTACCTTCCCCTCCTCTCCTCATAACACTTTGCCTGCCAGTAGTAAACTATGTTTCTAATTGAATGCAAAACTGTATATATGTAAATATTTTATTTAGTGTTTTTTCATGAATTAAATATTCATATGTGATGTTTATCTCTGAGTTCTAATCAATTTTTTTTTCTTTTATTACCCCCATGATGGATGTGCATTGTGGTGCATTGGATATTGGCTCAGAACGACAAATCGGGGAGCCGAGTTCGAATTCCAGCTGAATTTATTGCATTCACTTACACACAAATACCCTTGGGAAAGGTATTAATCCAGCTATTCCTTCCGGTTATGGGTTAAATAACAGGACAGATTGGGTTCTATAGCCTTGGTCGACAACCAGTCTACTGCAGAAAGCAATGGCAACCTACTGCAGGATAATCTTCTGCCCAGTCAGTCATGTCTCTTTCAAGAGACATGATCGCCCAAGCGTGTATCACGTATGGCACTTAACTGACTGACCCCCATAACCTGTAACATAAATGGGGGCTCGTCCGTAAGAAAGTGAAATTCAAGGGAGAAAACTTAGTCAATTACAATTTCATAATATAGTTTAACTGAACCTGGTAGCTGATCTTTTCCCTGACCTAGCCCTAGTGGGGGCTGGGGGTGGTCACATTCAATGACCCAAAAACCAAACTAGTGATGTTTCATTATTATGAAACAACTGTGAATTTTTATTTATTGCAAAAAACAGGTGTTCTCCCAGAGAGGCCACTGCCTTGAGTGCATAATGTGATTTAAGCTCACCCCAGAGCTTTACCTATGATCCATTGCTAGAAGATATTGGAAAAAAATGATCAGTTTTCCCTACCAATGCAGTAATTAAAGTGTATTTGCTTTTATTTTGACAAAGAATAAGCACTATAAAAAGTTATACAACAGCATCATATTTTGTTTTTGTCAATAAAACCACCACCCGTTTTAATCACTTCTTTACAAATACTTTGCATTCTTAAAAAAACAAAAACAAATTGATGGCAGACCTTCCCAAGGGTTCGTCAAGCACTGAAAATCTCATTCTCATTCTTTGGGTATTTTCTTTCAATTAGTATGAGATGAATTAAATAGGATAGTTCAATGGGAAATTGAGGCAGCCAATTAATAAATTTTCAAAATTCTGTTTTTTTTTTTAATTTGATTTTAGGTAATCTTGACATAATTTAGAACAGACTATTTCTTTTTTCAATTATTTGTAAACCAGAACGTACTGCATACCTTGGAAAAATCGAATGATATTGTTCCTTCTCATGATTCCCTTAACCCAAATCAAATTTCCAGCCCTTTTGTTAATCTCAAAAATGTAATGAGATGTTAATGGTGAAAAACTATAATGTTTCACATAAAATATATTCGTTTTTAGACAATAGAGAGCCGAGTTCGAATTCCAGTTGAATTCATGGCAATCATATACACGCAAATACCCTTGGGAAAGGTATTAATCTGTATCTTTCCCCCCCAGTTATGGGTCAAATAACAGGACGGATTGGGTTCTATAGCCTTGGCTGGCAACCAGTCTACCACAGAAAGTAATGTCAACCTACTGCAGGATAATCTTCTGCCCAGTCAGTCATGTCTCTTTCAGTCATATCACGTATGGCACTTAACTGACTGACTGAATATAATAGTTGGAAACACAATTAAGGCTTCTGCTGGAGATAAAGTGGGGGGTCAGTTTTATATTGTTATGAAGTAATAAACTGATCCCCCCCTTAAAAATATACTACATCTCTTCTTTCTCTAGCTCTGAGTCAAATAATAGGACAGATTGGGTTCTATAGCCTTGGTTGGCAACCAGTCTACCGCAGAAAGCAATGGCAACCTACTGCAGGATACCTGCCACTCTTGTTCATAACTTTCCTTCTATGTAACCCCCTGCACAACAGTGGCAGTAATATGCCTTGCTAGGGGCGATATGATTATAAAAAAAAAATAAAACTACAAAACTATTTGATGTTAAGGCATTTTTTTTTTTTTTAAAGAAATGCAGGATAGTCCCAAACTTTTTGCCTGGAGAAGGTATTTAAAAATTATTGATCATAATAAATACCTTCTTTATGTACCATGACCACAGGGGATCGTGGACCTCCACTTACCTCTATCCTTTGTTGCTTTTCCTCTTGGTATCTCTTGCAAACCCTGCCCCACATCTACTTAAGCCCATCAAATATGTCTTGCATTGCTTTCTCTGGTCTCTTTCCCCTCTATCTGACTTATGAGTTTCGGATTCTCCAAGCCTTCCTTCCTTATTACATGTCTCAGAAACTTGTGTTTTCTCTTCCTGACATTAAGTATAAGTTTCCTTTTCGTTTGCATCCTCTCCAAAACATTGTTGTTGCTCACATGTTCAGTCCATGGTATCCTCAGCATCCTTCTGTAGAACCACATTTCTGTTGCTTCGAGTTTCTCTTTCATGTTTGAGAAATTTGTCCAGTATTTGCTGCCATAACAGTCCAGTAATCCAATGAAATTTTCCTGTCTCTCAATATTTTGCTTAGCTTTTGAAATTAATTTTTGGCCAGTGCACCTTCGGATCTTAGTGCCACACTTTCCATCCCCTGCCAAAATACTTTCCATATATTTAAATTTCTACTTGATTTTAGTATCCCTGACCTTTTAGATTATCATATGCAAAAGGTCATCAACAAGATTATGTTTAAATAGGTCAGATCTACTTATGGGCATTGTTTACACTATTTATTTGTAACTTTGCACTTTCATTTTTTTAAAATTATCTATTTTTTTATTGTGTGTGTGTGTGTGTGTGTGTGTGTGTGTGTATTTTTTTTTACTATTTGTTCCTTTTTTTTTATACCTTAAAATTTGCTTATTTAACTGGGAATATTTTATTACTATCATTCGTTTATTTGTATTTATGAACAAATCCCCTTAAGAATTTATTTTTATCCTTTATGCTTTTTTATTTATCTTATCTTTTTCAGTGTTTCATTATTTTTTTTTTTTATACTTTGGCTGGTCTTTCTCTTTTCTTTCTCTTCTCCCTCTTTTTCTTTCTTTTAACTTTTTGTTCTCCCTTATCTTTTTCTTTTTCCAGTTTAAAATTTTTGACATGACTGGCTTTCTGTGGCAAAAAATTGAAACACTACTGTCTATGAGTCATACACACACACACACACATCATTCTTTAAAATGTTATAACCCCCCCACTTACTTCATCTCATTGGCTGACCTCTTTATTCTTATGTGTTTTTTAAATTTTTTATTACTTTATTTATTAAATCTCTTTATAACTAAAAAAAAAAAAAAAAAAACATGGTTGAGAGGTCCAAGATGCACTAGGTCAATTGGTGGCTTCCCCTATGTTAATAGAAGTCGTAGGTTCGAATCCTACCGAATG
Source organism: Ascarosepion bandense (assembly GCA_037127315.1). NCBI lineage: Eukaryota > Metazoa > Mollusca > Cephalopoda > Sepiida > Sepiidae > Ascarosepion > Ascarosepion bandense. Next base: position 129,199 of record JBBBDQ010002177.1, read on the forward strand.
GCACACATTTTCGTAACAAAATTTATTGGATATAATCAGGCTGGTAGAAATAAATTAATATATATATATATATATATATATCTTGCTCATTCAGTCATGAATTAGAGCACTCTGGCTATTGGGCATGTATAATGATAATATACATGCTAAAAAGTCTGCCTTCTTCTACCAAGCGCCTATAGCCCAGAGGTAGAATCGCCGACTGACGCTAATTCGGTCTGGTTTCAATCCTGGGTTAAAAAGCAATCGGAGTCTAACCGTACTGATGAGCTGTGATACGGCGAAACAGATCTGTCTGTGGATGACTATATATATATTTATTTATTTATTGTTTGATTATAAACAGAATATCTACTTAAATATGAGTATCAATAAAAAATAATGTTAAAAATTTGTTTTTGTGTGTGTGTGTGTGTGTGTGTGTGTGTGTGTGTGTGTGTGTATATATATATATGTATACACACACACACACACTTCTTGAAAAAAATGTTTGGATATTCTACAAATCCATTTGTTCAAGATTATATTACTCTGTTAAATTTAATATTGAGTTCTTTTGAGTTTATCTATTGGAATTTACAAATGCAAAATATTCTATATATATATATATATATATATATATATATATATATATATATATATATGGTTTCAATCCTGGGTTAGAAGCAATCGGATGTCTAACCATACTGATGAGCTCTGATACAGATCCGTCTGTGAATGGCTATATATATATATATATATATATATATATATGAACTGTTGTATCATTTGTGTCTGACAAGCAGATTTACTTGCAAAATACGTATTACCCATGAATTTGTAGAATATCTAAAATTTAGGGTAATGTAAGAAAGGAAAAAGAACAAGATACACAAGGCAATGGGGAATGGACAAGATAAGGACTGGAGTCAAGTGGACAAGAGATGGGAACAAAAAAAAAAAACCTTCCAAACTGTAAAAAAAAAAAAAAAAAAAAAAAAAAAAAGCTGTTGTTCCTATATGCCAACAAAGTAAAACTATTTAAATAAAATAAAAATGCTAGCTATTAATATTTTTAAAGAATAAAGAAAAAATATTAATAATTTAACATATATCAAATTTAACAGAATAATAAAGACGAGTGTGATTATTATTAAACTAGCAGTATATAACCCGCCATTGCTTATAACTAATTCATGGTCCTGGAGCTCAGACTCTGGACATTGGCACAAAATGACTAAAAAGCAATAGTTGTTTCCAGTAAAAGTGAAACGGTAGCCTGAAAGAAAAATGAATGTAAGTCAAATTTTGATTTCCTGGTATCAATATCAAATAAGTTTTTTTCACCGTAAACTGAATTTTGAAGGCTAAATAAGTCCTCTGAGTAAATGGTATCATGACTGAGACTAAGAACTACAATTATGCCTACTTCGAGCCAAACCTGAAGCAAAAACTAAAATAAAAGGGCTGAAAAAAAAAAATACAGATATACAGGCAGATAAACAGACACACACACAAACATCTTGCCTTTTATATATATGTTATCAATTTTCTGCACGATTGTAAGAACTACAACCTCGAAACTTTTGAGTATCGTTTCTTATGTCTTTGTCTATGAGTGTATCAAATTTGATTAAAATCGGACCACTTCTTCTATAACCCTATTTTTTCGATTATTGATATATATCGGGGGTACCTTGACACAAAACCTAGCTAAGAACCCCCGCAGACGCTTATAGTATAACTGTGTAAATTTTCAAGAAAATCGGTTCAGCTGTTTTCGAGCCTATAGGTAACGGACACACACACACACACACACACACAATTCCATTTATAAATAAGTTTAGATTAAAAGTAACATTCAATCTTTATTGAAGACTAATTCAGAGTAACATATGTTTTCAATCATTCACTGACAAGAGTGACTGGTCATAAAATCTATTTTAAACACACAAAATTAAACAAATAAAATGTGAAAGAATAAAACTGAGGTAACTCCAGTTTCAGCTTTTCAATGAGGGTGAGTCAGGCTGGGTTGAATCTTCACAAGTTTTGAATAACACTTGTACGCCCTTAAATGTAGGGAACTCGAGCTACTAGATTAGCAATTAGGTCCCAACCTTTTACTGTGAAACAAATAAAATGTAACCGCAATTTCTACTCGAACAGCTTCTTTTCTCGCACTTCCCACCTGTGGAATTCCCTTCCATTTACTTGCTTCCCCGACAGCTACAATCTCCAGGAATTTAAATGTAAGGTCAATAGACATCTATCACACTAACTCACATCCATTCTCTCAAGCTCTTTTTTCATCTACTCCACCCCCATCCTCGGTATCCTAATCCGTCTATTACTCTCCTCCTGACATTTCCTATAACTAACCCCACTTTCTCATCACTTTTCCCTATGCAACCCCCTGTGCAACAGTGGCAGTAGAATGCCTTGCTTGGGGCGAGATGATTTAAAAAAACTTTTTTAAAATGAGTCAATCATTTGTAAATAAGACCTGAAAGTGTCATAAAAATTGGACTATTACCCGATTTTTACAAGAATTTCAAAATAAAATTGTTTTTGGCCACAAAAAGATGCTAAAATTTCCCATACTAATTTATGGTACCATGTTGATGTCAGAAAAACAAGATTTTTAACCAAACTTTTGACGATTCTACAGAGTATAAAAATAGAATAATTTAAAACCTTTAGTGTTTGTAACTTTTTTAGTTATATAACATTTCTATTACATAAATTAGCCAAACGTAAGGTCCTTGATGTGTCAACACTTCATCAATACAACTATCTCCATGTTAAAAAAAAATTTTTTTCCAGTAATATTTGAAATTAAAAGTAATATTTGTTTCAATTCAGATTAATTGAAACTTTAAGCGAATAAGTTTGTGTCTAATGAATATTTCATTGAAGTATACTTTGATTTTGAAAGAATTAAAAAAAAAAAATTATTGTGTTAATAAATTTGCCAATATGCATGATGTTATTGAAATTACTGATAATCGGAAAAAACTATTCCAATAAATTTAAATTGTTTGAAATACAACAAAGCATATTGTTTTTGGGAAATAAATATTTTTATTTCCTCTGCACTTCATATATATAGCTTGTCTTAAAATTAAATGTGTTAGAATTTTTTTTTTTAAAGTTTTGCTAATGAAAAAATAGCATGTTCATTATCTTATTATTATAAAAATACCTTACAAATATTGTAGAATTAAATATTCAATGAAATTTCTGTTAGGAAACAGAGCCTTGCATAGAACAATTAATATTTTATGCATTTTTACAGTGTTCTATCTGCCCCCATATTTGTTTGAGGCGACAATGTTGCTCATCTATTTATGGAAGAAAAATGGCACCAGACTAGGTGAAAACTGGTGAGCTACACAATTTTTTTTTTTATTAAAAAAAAAGAAAAACAAAATTTGCAGCAGATTTAATTTTTCAAAAAAAATATATTTTAATAATAATGTTTAATATTTTAATGTTTACAAATTAATATTTTTAAATTTTAACAATTTTTAACTTTTCCATCAAAAATATTTTAATTTGTGAAAGCTTACCAGCTTTTTATGAGTGGCACCGAAAAGTGTTCGAAAAACTGCCCAAATAACAAAATATGGAATCAATTCTTGATGGAACAAGAACTTTCCTGTGCTCATTTATATATGATCATCTGACAAAAAATAGTTTTTGTAGCGACGTAATTTCTTTTAGTGATTAAGTGATTAACCAATATGTTTTTCACTGATCAGCAAGCACATCAAGTACCATATGGCAATTTGAAAAAAAAAAAAAAAAAAAAAGTAAAATAAAATAGATATTTTATTATTGCTATTCAACCAACCATTTAATCTGGGCTAATGTTAGATTTCTATTTTTTTTTTAATCATTTCACCTCAAGGCAATAAAGCCACCAAGAGGCAAGGTGTTGCTAGTGTTAGAGAATAAGAGTATGAAAAAAAAAAATAACATCATTGCATTTAAGTTTTTGAAGATCAAAGTTGAGTGGAAAGCAAGAAGCCGGAAGAGAGTTCCACAAGCGAGAGAAGAAACTGTTAGCATAGGACTTATAATAATATGGGAAGAAGAAAACATAATTAAGGAGAGAGAACAATAAAAGAACAGGAATTAAGAAGACAGAGGAGTACGATTGACATTGCATTTAAATTTTTGAAGATCAAAGTTGAGTGGAAAGCAAGAAGCCGGAAGAGAGTTCCACAAGCGAGAGAAGAAACTGTTAGCATAGGACTTATAATAATATGGGAAGAAGAAAACATAATTAAGGAGAGAGAACAATAAAAGAACAGGAATTATGAAGACAGAGGATAACGATTGACATTGCATTTAAATTTTTGGAGATCAAAGTTGAGTGGAAAGCAAGAAGCCGGAAGAGAGTTCCACAAGCGAGAGAAGAAACTGTTAGCATAGGACTTATAATAATATGGGAAGAAGAAAACATAATTAAGGAGAGAGAACAATAAAAGAACAGGAATTATGAAGACAGAGGATAACGATTGACATTGCATTTAAATTTTTGGAGATCAAAGTTGAGTGGAAAGCAAGAAGCCGGAAGAGAGTTCCACAAGCGAGAGAAGAAACTGTTAGCATAGGACTTATAATAATATGAGAAGAAGAAAACATAATTAAGGAGAGAGAACAATAAAAGAAGAGGAATTAAGAAGACAGAGGAAAACGATTGGCATTGCATTTAAATTTTGAAGATTTAAGTTGACTGGAAATAAAGAAGCCAAAGAAAGTTCCAGAAGTTCAAGAAGAAACTGTTAGCAAAGAAAAAGTTGGTTCACTGTGTGACACCAGGTAATTTTTCTTGTCCAAACGTACCTTACACATTTACAAATCTACATTGCAGCCCCATCTGGTCTGGTGCTTCTGCTTTATAGCACTATAAGCAAGCTTGAAATTTAGAGTATGCCATTTCAAAGTATAAACAACTTTGTTTTTTTATAGCGTTACATGTTGGATTTCATGCTGAAGAAAGTTTATTTGTGAGGAATTTTACTGCATTACTTTATTCAAAAGAAATCTGCGGCTGAAGCACACAGAATTCTTTGTGAGACTTCTGGCAACCATGCTCTGTTGGAAACAACATGCAGAGATTGGCTTCTTCTGTGTGCCTTGTCCTTTCAGGACGTATGCGATCATGGCTCTGGTGGCTCTTAGCAAGCTTTCTCCTGTAACATCTCGCAGCCCCCGTTCTGTCATCCACCTGCTCAGGCCTTTCAAATATGTTATTTACTGCTTTCCTCTGTGTCTTTTTTCCCCTCTGTCTGGCCCTGTTAGTATCAAATTCTCCAAGCCCTCCTTCCTCATTGCATGTCCCAGTAACTTCAGTTGTCTCTTCCTGATGCTCAATATTAATTTCCTTTTTGTTTCCATTCTTTCTAACACCTTGTCATTGTTCACATGCTCGGTCCACGATATCTGCAGCATCCTTCTGTAGAATCACATTTCAGCTCTTTCAAGTTTTCCCTTCATCTTTGTTGATATTGTCCAACATTCACTGCCATATTGAAGAACTGACACATTTAAAAAATAACGATTTTGATATTGAAAGAACCAAAAATGTTTGAAGACAAAGAATTAGAGGCATTTCTTCATGAAGCATCATGTCAGGCACAAGGTGAACTTGCAGAATCATTAAGAGTTTATCACACAAAAATTTTCCAAATGTTTGAGACATCGAATGGCGTCTTGTCATTTGTGAACAGCTGCTTCAACAGTAGAAAAGGAAAGGTATTATATCGTGATCGGCGATGAAAAGTGAATACACTACAATAACCCTAATTGATGTGGTTTACAATTGATGCATTTGAGCTGTGCATTGAAGAAAGACATGACCACTACATGAGCAGAGACACAACAAAGTGATTTTGCAAGATGACGACACTAGGCCACATTTTGCAAAAACAGCTGAAAACATACTTGGAAATACTCAAATAAGAAATCCTACCCCACCCGCTGTATTCCCCAGACACTACCCTGTCTGATTATCATGTGTTCTGATCGATGGCACATGGCCTGGATGAGCAGCATTTTCATTCTTATAAAGATGCCAAAAAATGGGTTGATTCATGATTAGCTTCAAAAGGCATGTTTTTCTGACATGGAATTCAAACGCTGGCAGAAAGATAGAGTAAAGTAGTGGCAAGTAGCGGACAATACTTTCAGTGACATGTTTCTTATTAATTTTTGTAAATAAAATATTGCTTTCCATGTAATAAAAAAAAAAAAAAAAAAAAAAAAAAAAAAAATGGCGAAAAATTATTTAAAACCCGGATAAAAGTTATCTTATATCCGGGTCTCTCTTATATCAAGGTTTGTTCTATTTTATATACATTACCACAGGCTCTGATTTGGGACCAGAGAAAACCTCTCTTATATCCGGGTCTCTTATATCCGGTTATACTGTAGTCACTGTTTAGAAAATGGTATCAGTTTGACACTTTTCTAAACTATAATTTTGGTAATGGAAATTTTTCAGCATATGTCAGTGAAATTTTCTATGTCGTCATTTGAAATCAAGGAAACATAACTAAGCAAAAGGGTCGTAATAAATAAAAAGTGGTGTCAGTTTTTAATGACACTTAGAAAGTTTGGGTTAAAATGAGTTGACCCCAATTTCTTAGCCCCCAGTCCCATACTGTAGGTTTACTCATACCATTACCAGAATTCAAGACCAGAATTCAAAATTCAACGTTGGTGTTTGCAAAGAATTTCATACAAAATGCCAATAAAAAGAAATTCTTAAATTTATTTCCAATACATTTCAAACGCAATCATAAACCATCATTTTACAGAGTGAAAATTCCACTTCCGTATGTTGAGAATTTTGGATTTCGAGATCTCCTTGGGCTTCTTGACAAAATACAAAGGAGGATCTTTAACGTGGTTGATACTGACTTGGCAGACCGGCTGCAGCCGCTCTCACACCGGCGTGATGTAGCTTCCCTGTGCCTCTTCTACAAGTACTTTCAGGGCTTCTGCTCCGATGAGCTTAGATCACTGGTGCCGACTAAGCACGAATTTACACGAGATACTAGATTAGCAACTAGGTCCCACCCTTTTACAGTTAAACAAATAAGATGTAACCGTAAATTCTACTCCAAAAGCTTCTTTTCTCGCGCTTCCCGCCTGTGGAACTCCCTTCCACAAGTCTGCTTTCCCGACAGTTACAATCTCCAGGTGTTTAAATGTAGGGTCAATAGACACCTCCTATCACACTAACTCCCAACTATTCTCACAACACTCATCTACCCAACCCTCATTCTCGGTATCCTCACCCGCCTATCACCCACCCTCTGTTATTTCCTATATTTAATCAGCCTTTCTCCACTCTACGTAGCCCCCTGCACAGTAGTGGCAGTGACATGCCTTGCTCGGGGTGAAACGCTTATAAAAAAAAACAAAAAAAAACAAAAAAACAATCTCATAGAAATATAGGCAGATATGTTGGAAGTTTTAAATTTTTAATCTGTTATCAAGAAAATATTAAGTTGAAATCAAATGGTCAGAATAAGTGGGGAAAATGTCATCAGTTTAAACAAAGATATTGATTAATGTACACACACACACACACACAGTAGAAAAGAAAACAGGCACATGGAAAGAGAAAAGGAGCTCTACTACCATTTACTGTGCATAATTAGAAAAGGCAGTAGCAAACTATTGCCCACTTTTTTTTTTCCCCCACCCCAAGCAAGGCGGTATCACCACTGATGCACTGGAGGCTACATAAATTTAGGCAGGAGGAGAGCGAAGAGGAAAGACGAACCAGGTAAGGGGATGTCAGAAAAAGGGCAAAAGAAGAATGGGAACACAGGTGTGATGACAGTTGCGAAGGTAGAGTGAGAAAGGAAAAGATACACAGGTGATGTAGAAAGGACGAAGGAAGGATTGGAGTCAAGTGAATAAGAGATGGGAATTGACATTGCATTTAAATTCCTGGTGGTTGTAGCCGTCAGGAAAGCAAGTATACAGAAGGGAGTTCCGCAAGCGGGAAATGCGAGATTTTCATTTCAAACAAGGAGATAAAGCCTCTAAGATGCAAGGGGTTAGTGGAAGTCAAAGAAAACCTCTACTCTTGTGTTAAAAAAAAAAAAATGAGAAAGGAGTATGAACTAGTTAATAATTTCTTTCATATTTTTTTTTAATCTTTTTTTTTTCAAATTAAATTTATGGTATGGTAAGGATACTTTTTTTTATTTGATCATTATATTAAATTTTGTTATTGTTGTTTAGGATACTTACTTTGAACTAGAAATACTGATGAGAATTTTACAGTTTTCTTCTTTGAATTTTTATACCATTTCTTTTTCTCAGTGAAATAAATGGCATCTCTGATATATTTTTTTCGATCTTTTCTTGCAAACAAAATGGAACATTCTATCCAACCTCTACCACTGAAACCAAGTAGCATCTCTGATATGTCTTTTTTGTCTTTCCACATGATTAAAACAGAAGGGTCCATTATTTATGACAGGGTGTAATGTAAGTACTAACTAAGGATCTAAAGAAGGAATAAGCAGAATCCTAATGTGATATTTTGGTTATTGCCCACTTAGCAAGCAGATAAGTCCCTACTGCTCTCCTAAGTGTGCCTGGTAAATGGTAGTCAAGCTGAAAAAGGTTTGTAGAAATCAAGATACTTACAATCTTCTTCATCATCAACCGAAAATGGTAACAGGTTTTTCCTCCAATGACCATTCTGGTTGCCATGATTTAAATTTGCTTCAGACAGCCAAGTTGAGCCATATGCGAGCTGTGAAAACACAAAACCATTATATTAGAAGCTTGTAAAAGTTTACAACATGTTTTACTTTAAAAAATGCTTTCTAAAAAAAGAAAGGGAAACAAGGGAGGGGAGGGAGAAAGCTGCAAATGAAAAAACAAAAAAGGGGGGGGGGCGAAAAATGAAATAAAGAGTGGAAAAAGAGTAGAAAAAGGGTTTGGTAATATAAAAAACCCCAAAAAAACCAACAAAAAACAGATCGAAAAGCAAAAAATGGGGCAAAAACAGATCGAAAAGCAAAAAATGGGGCAAAAACAGATCGAAAAGCAAAAAATGGGGCAAAAACAGATCGAAAAGCAAAAAATGGGGCAAAAACAGATCGAAAAGCAAAAAATGGGGCAAAAACAGATCGAAAAGCAAAAAATGGGGCAAAAACAGATCGAAAAGCAAAAAATGGGGCAAAAACAGATCGAAAAGCAAAAAATGGGGCAAAAACAGATCGAAAAGCAAAAAATGGGGCAAAAACAGATCGAAAAGCAAAAAATGGGGCAAAAACAGATCGAAAAGCAAAAAATGGGGCAAAAACAGATCGAAAAGCAAAAAATGGGGCAAAAACAGATCGAAAAGCAAAAAATGGGGCAAAAACAGATCGAAAAGCAAAAAATGGGGCAAAAACAGATCGAAAAGCAAAAAATGGGGCAAAAACAGATCGAAAAGCAAAAAATGGGGCAAAAACAGATCGAAAAGCAAAAAATGGGGCAAAAACAGATCGAAAACAAAAAAAGGGGGCAAAAACAGATCGTAAAACAAAAAAGAGGACAAAAACAGAGCAAAGAAAAAGAGCAAAATCTGAGCGGAAAAAAAGAGGATGAAAATAGAGCGGAAAAAAGAAGGTAATAAAAAAGGGAAAAAGAAGAGAAGGAAAAGGGAAAAGAGAGGAAAAAAGGGCAAAAAGAAAGAAGAGCAAAAAAGAGGGGAAAAAATGACTTAAAGAGGGGAAAAAAAGGAAAAAGAAGGAGGGAAAAACCGGGAAAGAGAGTGAAAAAAAAAAAAAAAAAAAAACGGAGAAAAAATGGGAAAAGAGGAAATGAGCTAAAACAAGAAAAAAAAAGGGGAAAAAGATGAAAGAAAAAGACAAAGAAAATAAGAGGAAAAAATACAAACGTTATCTAACTATATACAGGATGCAATGTGTAAATTGTCATCATTTGATACTTTTCATTTCGTGCATGCACATTGTTTTTTGTTCTTTTTAGTATCTACTGCACAGTATAGTAGGGTCAGTTGGGAATAATCTGTAAGAAAAAGAGCACCTTGACACAACCACTATTACCAGAAATTTGGAAATGGCATGCCGTACCACTTGGCATAATGGCATCTGAAGTGACCACTAGTGATGGTGATGTTATGCCTCCATTCATTTTCTCACAGGGCCTCTGTCTCAAGTGTCTTGAGGAGGCAGTGCTGCCCTGGATCAAGAGGGGAGACACTGTCTAGCAACAGGACACTGCACCATGCCACACAAGCAAGAGAATCCAGTCATAGCTGCCAGACAATTTCTGCAACTACATCACCCCCTACAACTGGTCCCCCTAACTCTCCAGCCTGCAACCCCCCCCCCCCGATTATTGTGTGTGGCGTGTAGTTAAGTGAGAAACAAAAAAAAACTCCTTGTAAAACCAAAGATGAACTGAAGCAACAATTATGATATCATTCACTAAATTAAACAAGAAAATCATCCAAAAAATTTGAAGGAGATTCTGAAGATGTCTGGAGGTTATAGTTGAAGCTAATGACAATTTTATTGAATGAATTTACTCTTTAGTATTTCAAGATATTTTTGTATAATATCAGTAAATATATCTTAAAATGAGATGTCAGTGTCCATTTACGTTTTTGCACAATTTAGACGACAATTCAACTATACTCTGCATAGCTTTATCTTTTGAACAATTTTAAAATCAAGTACAGAAAAATAAAGAAAAAGACAAAATAAAATAAAGAAACAGAAAACTAAGAAAAACAAACAACAGGACAAAGAAAATGAAGCAATTAGAAAGGCTTGTTGACAGTAAGCACCATGTTAGTAAACAAAATAACTGTGAAACTGATTTTTGTCTGCTCACTAGGTGGCATAGTTTCAGAACTATGAAAAAAATAAATGTCACCTTTCCTTTTGATATGTAGGAGCAACAACAAGGCCCTTCCCTGCCAGGGAGACACATCACAGGCAGCAGATTTCTTAATTTTAAAGAAACCATGTGACCAACTCTCATATATCGTTTATTCAGTAATGAATTAGAACCCTAACTACTGGCATATGTATACATGGTATATCACATGCTAAAAGTTTGCCTTCTACCAAGCACCCATAGCTCAGGGGTAGAATTACCAACTGACACTAATTCTGTCGGGATTCAATCCTGGTTAAAAGCAATTGGATGTCTAATCGTTCTGATGAGCTGTGATACAGCGAAACAGATCTGTCTGCAGATGACTATACAGTATAACCCGGATATAAGAGATGGATATAAGAGCAACCCGGATATAAGATTTTATCTGGTCCCAAATTAGAGCCTGTGGTAATGTGTGTATGTGTATATATATATATATATATATATATATATAGAGAGAGAGAGAGAGAGAGATATGGGTACCTGCTTTCTTTGAAATTAAGAAATTAAGTTGCGTGTGTGAGCGAGATACAAAGTATATCAAAGCTTTTTTTTTTATTTGTGTAAAATAAAAATAAAAATTTCTTTTTCTTTTATTAGCAACTGTTATAAGTATAAAATTCCTTTGTCAGTTGAATTAAATTTCTTCGAAAGTTCTTTATCTCAATCAGAGATAAGATAATTATTTCAAAATAATGCAGATATATTGACATTGTTCTCATCTTGCTTGATATTGATGTTATAGGCACATACCTACTATTGAGTATCTTACATAAGATAAAAACAATCCAAACCTCTGAGCGTGACAAGAGTGAAATTATACACACATTATATATATTTTTATTGTTTAATACTTAGTTTTTGGTCCTAATAGGGTTAGACCAGTACACATTTGTATTAAAAAGTGTTCTATATAATTATATTGTAGAACTTTTGAATAGTTTTCATTTTAAAACTAGTTATTAAAAATCGCCTGAAGAAACCACTCATGGTGGAAACCAAGGTAGCAAAATAACCCATTTAAAAAAAAAAAAAAAAAAAAAAAAAAAAATTGTATATATATATATATATTTCTTTACTACTCAATGATATAATTAGTGCAAAACATAAATAAAAATTAATAAAGCCAATGTTATTGTTTCTTTGTTTCAGTTTTGTTTAACAGCATATCAACACCTCTGTGGGTTATTGAATGCCAAAAAAGGTGGAGGCTTAGGGTATTTTTTTTAAATGTTCTGTTTGAGAAGGTTAATTTAATCAGATTTTAATTAAATTTTTTTTTTTTTTAATATTTTATTTTAGAAAACTGAAAAACATTTTTGAATACAAAACGAGAAGACATTTACTTAGAATTATTATTTCTATTAAAAATGTGTTATGGTAATAATTTTTGTCAAAAATGTATTGTTGCTGATAATTTTCCTTCAAAAATGTATACATTTCTATAAAAGTGTATTTTTATACTTTCATAGTGTTTTGACCCCAGTTTGGGAGTTAACTATTTGCTAGGACCATAACATGCTACCACTCCGGGTCAGGATGGGCCTGGGAAAAAACAGCAATTAAGAGATGGCTCCATGCTCCTCACAACCTCCCAATCAGGGGCCTTGCTGCTGGATGCAGTTTACCGTCATGCCCAGGAACCAAAGGCACTGTTAAAGAGCAAACAAGCGGCAATAGCTTTAATAACTGGTAGTAAAGAGAACGAATTGAGTCATTGCTGTATTGTTATTGTGAAACACCATATTCTGTACCCACTGAACCAATGTGCTCCACAAGACCAGTCGTTGGTCATGTATGGCCCAGAGTTACAGGCTAGGCCTGAGTCTGCAGTTATAAATGTCGATTTGCAGTTATTAGATTGTAGAAATCCGAAGCTCCTCGTTGGTCCACCTTCAAGTTTGTCAGGTGAGAATCAGATCAACAGAAAAATAAATATAACCAAGTCGATTTGATTTGGGGAAACAAAAGTTTTTATATATGTAAATAAGAAAAAAAAAATCATTGTTGCAAAAAGTTGAATGTCTCTTGTATATGGTATTTACCCTGCTCCCCCACTGGAGCAGGATGTGACACAAAGTTTTTTTTAGGTGAGGATCCGCTTGTGTACGGATGGGCTTAGGGACAAAAATTGCTCAACCCCCTCAACCGCTGTTTGAGCTGGCCCCGGTGACTAGCACCTGGTCCACCCCTCTGCTGCAATAGGGTGGCACGGTTGCGAGACATTGTTTTTCGGGACAGGGCATCTATCAGAGTAATTTTTCTCAGAAGCAACGCTTTTCTCGCAGACAGAGCTACAACTGAGCTGCTCTGTTTTTGAGGACAGAGACACAACTGAGAGATGATTTGGTACCCACCCGAGACAAAAATGTGGCAGGTATACGTCTCTTGTATATGAACTATAACCAAAGAAAACAAATTACTTCAAATAATTTCTCTAAAGAAGAGATGTGGATTTTGTTTAACCCTTTTTAGTTCGTACATCACGCAACTACTCCAACCATTGATGTTTCCGTTTTCAGTGGTAGTAATAGTAGCAGTAGTGGTATTTAGATTTTAGTGAAAGTAATTTGCTTCTTCAGTCTTTGCATCAGCAACACACCCACAGACAGCGGATGTTTTTTTTTTTTCAGTCTCTGACGTCACTCAGTTCGACTGCATCCGGAGATAATCAAAACTCCAACTCATCTTCTAGCAGACCACTACCAACTCCATCTCGGACCAGATTGCCTCGTCAGGAGCCCACTGCCAACTCCATCTCGGACCAGATTGCCTCGTCAGGAGCCCACTGCCAACTCCATCTCGGACCAGATTGCCTCGTCAGAGCCCACTGCCAACTCCATCTCGGACCAGATTGCCTCGTCAGGAGCCCACTGCCAACTCCATCTCGGACCAGATTGCCTCGTCAGGAGCCCACTGCCAACTCCATCTCGGACCAGATGCGTCAGGAGCCCACTGCCAACTCCATCTCGGACCAGATTGCCTCGTCAGGAGCCCACTGCCAACTCCATCTCGGACCAGATTGCCTCGTCAGGAGCCCACTGCCAACTCCATCTCGGACCAGATTGCCTCGTCAGGAGCCCACTGCCAACTCCATCTCGGACCAGATTGCCTCGTCAGGAGCCCACTGCCAACTCCATCTCGGACCCGAGATTGCCTCGTCCAGGAGCCCACTGCCAACTCCATCTCGGACCAGATTGCCTCGTCAGGAGCCCACTGCCAACTCCATCTCGGACCAGATTGCCTCGTCAGGAGCCCACTGCCAACTCCATCTCGGACCAGATTGCCTCGTCAGGAGCCCACTGCCAACTCCATCTCGGACCAGATTGCCTCGTCAGGAGCCCACTGCCAACTCCATCTCGGACCAGATTGCCTCGTCAGGAGCCCACTGCCAACTCCATCTCGGACCAGATTGCCTCGTCAGGAGCCCACTGCCAACTCCATCTCGGACCAGATTGCCTCGTCAGGAGCCCACTGCCAACTCCATCTCGGATCCGAGTGCCTCGTGGCAGCCCACTGCCAACTCCATTTCACACTTTAAGGCCTGCCTTTTTATTGAGGAAAAAAAAAATTCTGTATCACATATGATCCGGCTGTGACCCATCTCCTGACAGGTATTTTTATTATCTACCCACCTTGCCCTTTGCACTGTTTATAAACAAATCTTCACCAACCAGATTTAAAATTAAAAATCTCAAAGAGGACACTTCACTCTTTATCTGCCGACCGTCTTAGGTTTCATATAACATTGTTCTAAATTCTTTCCTATTAACACTACTGGCACAGTTTGTCAACTTCACAAAAGAATGTGTTTTCTGTTTATAGATAAAACTAGCAGTATAGCCCAGCATTGTTCGGGTGTAATAAAAGCTTTAAAACTAATCCATGGTCCCGGAGCTCAGACTCTTTGGACGTTGGCACAAAAGACTAAAAAGCAATAGTTGTTTCCAGTTAAACTGAGACCGTAGACTGAAAGAAAAATGAATGGATGCAAGTCAAATTTTTATTTCCTGGTATCAATATCAAATAAGTTTTTTTTTTTTGTCGTAAACTGAATTTTGAAGGCTAAATAAGTCCTCTGAGTAAATGGTATCATGGCTGAGACTAAGAACTACAATTATACCTAATCAGAGCCAAACCCAAAGCAAAAACTAAAATAAAAGGGTTGAAAAACTGATTTTGATCAGACCCGGTAGGATATCGGGGTATCGATTTGCAATATCATAGTCAAATAAATCATTCAAAGATAAAACTGCAACCTTGAAACTTCTGAATATTGTTTCTTATGTCTTTGTCTATGAGTGTATCAATTTTGATTAAAAACGGACTACTCCTTCTATAATCTGATTTTTTCGCGTATCGATTTTTAATATTTAATCGGGGGTACCTAGACATAAAACACTTGCAGATGCTTATAGTACAACGGTGTAAATTTTCAAGAAAATCGGTTCAGCTGTTTCGGAGTCTATAGGTAACGGACACACACAAAGTTCCATTTATAAATAAATTTAGATTTAGCTTTCAATTACTAATCTGTGACATTTCGTACACTTAAAAGGGATTATATCTTGTGTTCCAATTTCTCTTTTTGTAACATTATTCATATTTCAACATCTCTATAGCTTATCAACCTCTTGGTTATTTGAAGAGGTCTGTTTTGCTTAGTGTTTTCTGTTTTCTGACATATCCACCTTTATTAATATTACTAACATTATCATTTCAGGGGTGATATCGCCCCTACCACAATTATTTCTCTCTTTGTGAGCCTGACAATAGGGAAATATATATAAAAAATACACAATGATTTTTATTATAAGAAAGATAGTCCAGTGATATACAGCACCCCCACTTGCAAGGACACTGAAGATTAATTTATCAGCACTCCCACATTCCTTGCTGCTGGATGCAGTTGACCATCACACCCAGGACCCGTGCATAAGTTTAATGAAACGAATTCAACTGTAATTTGAACTTGGTTCTCCGATTTCTTGTTCTGATATCCTTTACACTCAGTCAGTTCAGTGCCATATGTGATACACGCTTAGGCGATCATGTCTAAAAAAAGACATGACTGACTGGGCAGAAGATTATCCTGCAGTAGGTTGCCATTGTTTCTGCAGTAAACTGGTTGTCAGCCAAGTCTATAGAACCCAATCTGTCCTATTATTTAATCCATAACTGGAGGGAAGAGATGGATTAATACCTTTCCCAATGGTATTTATGCGTAAGTGAAGCGAGAAATTCAACTGGAATTCGAACTCGGCTGTCCGATTTCTTGTTCCGAGCCAATAACCACATCTGCCACAACAAACATCCTTTACACTACAATGTATAAAGAGAGAAAGAGGGAAAAAATTCTTACAATCAAAAAATAATTTCTGGCTTTAAATAACCTGCAGAAGGGCTCGTAAGCCATAGAAAATGAATCAAATTTAAATTTTTTATTTTATTTATTTTTTTTGGTGGGGAGAGTAAAATTACTTGGGCTGAGAACTTTTCAACATCACCTCATGAATAATGAGTAAATGAAACAAAAACAAATCAATAAGGTTAAATGATATAGTAAAAAGACACAGATGTCAAAACCAGCTTAAGTTAACCTATAGTTTTGTGGTCCCTGACTCAACAACTAATTTATTCTTTTGTTTTTATACAAGACGAGAGAGAGAGAGGAAATGAAAAAAAAAATGAAGGTCCATCTGTTTACCTATTCTTGCTTAATAATTCTTTTGTGTGTCATTCATCTTTGACAAGTCAGGACTGTCACGCTAATTTAGCTTTCTGTATTCATTGCCCATACATTTTTAGATAAACTATTTCATCCATTATGACGTCTTTTAATGAAAAGGCAAAAAAAAAAAAAAAAAAATGCTTAACACAAATACATTGTCAGATATTTTTACTACAATGGCAATAAAATAATTTAAAAATAACTGAATCGATGCATTTATGCCTCTCGATCTATTGGATCCTAACATTTTTAGGATTGCAACTGTCTAGTGTGGCAAGAAATGGAACGAAACACAGAAGTACAGTGGAACCTGTTGTATGCGACCACTCCTACTGCCATCAAAACTGGTCTCATACGGCAGGTGGTCGCTCACTAAAGGCCCATAGTCATGACCGATTTACACCAGGAACGTATATTCTACTCACCAGAATGTACATATTAGAATTTTACCATGTAATCTGGTAATAAATAAGAACATAAGAAGATGGCCTAACTTTAATGAAATTTATTCAATATAATTCATTTAAAAATATATTTACAATGGTCAATAAGAAACTAAAATATTTATTCACAAAAAATATTAAGTTGACTTTTTTTTTAAAGTCAGTTATTGCTTTTCTTTTTGTGCCTGTACTAAAATATATAGGTTAGAAATATTCGCAATGTATAGGTTTCAGTTTTTTTCTTAAAAGTGAGTGAAAGCAAAAGAGAATCTGCGATAATACATGGAAAAAAATAAACAAAACAAAACATACAAAAAATTGACAGTATCGTGGGTGGTAGTAGAGAATCAGAGAGGTATAGGTACCCAGATAGAAATAAAGTAGATAGATACACAAAAAAATAAAGGGACAAAAAAGATAGACATTTGAGAAAGGGACATAATTGTGATTTTCCCAATACCTGAATTTATCCAACTTAGTATAGAGACTGCATAAATCCCTTGAATATGTCAAATGCAATACATGTTGAACAAAACAGCCGATGTTTGACCATGAGGTGAACTCAGGCAATAAATATTTCAACAAGAAATAACAGTTTGTACAACACTACAATAACAAAACAATGAGGAAATGTTCCTGACTTAGATTAAATCTATTTCATTTTGATTTGCTCATTTAGTTTCTCCTAATTTAGAAGTTCCAGTGTCCACCAAAATGAATTTTGTTTTTTAAGCAGTCACTTGATCAGTAATTTTCACATGATGTTAGTCACTGGTCACCATTCTGGAGGTGGTGGCTCACTGAAGGTCAATTAATATTAGCAAATCATCCGTGAATAGAAAAAAGGTCGTTAACAACAGGTGGTCGCTGAAGAAGAGGGTCGCATACTGCAGGTTTCACTGTATTGGAATAAAAAGTGATCAATGTTGTCCATCTCTATATCTATATTTTCTATAAATACTTTCACAGCTTCTGCTCTGATGAACTTAGATCACTGGTGTCCCCTAGATATGAATTTGCACGAGATACTAGATTATCAACTAGATCCCGCCCTTTTACAGTGAAACCGATAAAATGCAACCGCAACTTTTACTCCAATAGTTTCTTTCCTCGCACTTCCCGACTGTGGAATTCCCTTCCACATGATTGCTTTCCCGACGGCTACAATCTCCAGGAGTTTAAATGTAAGGTCAATAGACACCTAACACACTAACCTGCTCCCATTCTATCAAACACTCTTCCCATCTGCCCAACCCTATCCTCGGTATCCTTACTCATCTGTCATCTTCCTCCTGACATTCCCTATGTCTAACCACTCCTTCTCTTTACCTTTCCCCTATGTAGCCCCATGCGCAATACTGGCAGTGGAATGCCTTGCTTGGGGTGAGATGATTAAAAAAAAAAATATTTGCATCATCCATATTTCAGTTTTAGCTTTTACAAAAAAAAAAAAAAACTGACCTGAAATTGCAACCTCAGTTGGTTATTGTTGGAGCGAAAAGGTTACTGATGCGTTGCGGTAGTACACGGTTGTATTGTCTTTGGTTTTGCTATCGTACTTCAGTTATTTATGGATTTTTAGTAACAGTGATATTCTGGTATCTTGCTATTTGCCAAATGGTTATTTGCATATCTCGCAAGTAGTACTGTAAGAGGTTCCTCCTTATAATATGTAGTATCCTCTCTTAGGAGTCCTCCTGAGCAATCTACTCAAAGACTAAATAGTAATATCACACTGAATACTGAACTCTGCTAATCGGTTATAACCGGTACAAAAAACGAGGTCAAGAACCACTGATCTATATGAACTCAATGTGATGAAGCTATTTAAGAACATGAATTGACATTTTAGGTTAATGTTTGCCATGTTGGGCAAAACTAGCCCCAGGATAGGCTATTTGATGTTCAATTTGCTTATCTCAGTTACTAGTTTTTGTTATAATGGATCTAAATATTAAGGTATTGGAAGAGTTGAGTATTAAATTAATCCTGAATTTTTATGATCAACTTGAAGTATGTACCCTCATTGCTTTCATTACAATTCCTAGATCATAGAAAGGGCCCCAGTCTATATCAAGATAGGATCAACAATGTGTCCAGTATGGCTTACAGACCAATTTACATGTTTCCATCACATCATGCACATTAAATTCCAGCACTGTACCATAGTCAGTTAGTCATGTGATGAACAAATCAGGTCTCTTTCAATCCATGGCTTCATATATATACTAGCAGTCTTGCCCGGCGTTGCTCGGGTGTAATGAAAGCTTTAAAACTAATCCATGGTCCTGGAGCTCAGACTCTTTGGACGTTGGCATGAAAGACTAAAAAGAAATAGTTGTTTCCAGTTAAAGCGAAATCGTAGACTGAAAGAAAAATGAATGGATGTAAGTTAAATTTTGATTTCCTGGTATCAATATCAAATAAGTTTTTTTCGTTGTAAACTGAATTTTGAAGGCTAAATAAGACCTCTGAGTAAATGGTATCATGGCTGAGACTAAGAACTACAATTATGCCTACTTAGAGCCAAACCCGAAGCAAAACTAAAATAAAAGGGCTGAAAAAAATACAGACAGTCAGGCAGATAAACAGACACACACACAAATATCTTGCCTTATATATATATATACATACATATATATATATATAAGATCGATTTTCTGCACTATTTAAGAACTGCAATCTTGAAACTTCTGAATATTGTTTCTTATGTTTTTGTCTATGAGTGTATCAAATTTGATTAAAATCGGACCACTCCTTCTATAACCTGATTTTTTTGATTATCAATTTTTATAGGGGAGTACCTCGACACAGAAGCTAGCTAAGAACACCCAGAGATACTTCCAGAACAACTGTTTAAATTTTCAAGAAAATCGGTTGAGCCATTTCGGAGTCTATAGGTAATGGATACACACAGACAAAGTTAACATCCTACCCAGAATGTTCTAATGTAATATAAAAAAAGAAAACTATTAATTTTGCTAAGTTTAATAAAAGTATATAGAAGAAAAATATATACCATATAGAGTAAGTTTTTTATGATCGGTTTTTAAACAGAAAATAGGGTGTCACATTATACACAGGTTTCAGTTAAAAATCTTGCATTTTTACTGACTTTACACAAGTAACTCTTTCTCTGGAAGGTTTAAAGTTCATAATAAAAATTTCGGAATCACACTATACATTAACTTGCTTTATACACCAGTATACGTCTGTCAGTTAAGTGCCATATGTGATACATGCTTGGGTGATCATGTCTCTTTCAAGACATGAATTACAGCAGAAAACTTTCCCACAGTAGACTCATTGCCAACCAAGAACTATAGAACTCAATTTGCACATAAGTGAATGTAATGAATTCAACTGGAATATAGTATATATCAGGGGTCAGCGGCCTATGGTACATATGCCACACTTGGTATGCCAAGCAATTTCTTATGGCATAATCTGTTGAACTAAGGAAGTTTCTGGAAGGTGACAATTTATACAAGTCTGCTGCTATTCCCAACTGTTGGGCATCCCTCCTTAGATCTTCTGTTTGAAGAACTATCGCCCGGTTCACACTCCACCCATGTCTATTGAACAGGTGTAGAGGCTCATCCCTTGTTCCCTATTTAGGATGTGGTTTCCTGCTTTCTCTTTTCCAATCTTTTCACTTTGGTTTCTTTTTTTTTTTTTCAATTGGAGTAGATAGATCTATCACCCGGTTCACACTCCACCCACATCTATTGAACAGGTGTAGAGGCTCATCCCTTGTTCCTTGTTTAGGATGTGGTTTCTGGCTTTCTCTTTTCCAATCTTCTCACTCTTACGTAGTCCTCTGCATACCAGTGGCCTCACTGCCTTGCTCGGGGGTGATACGATTTTTAAAAAAAAAATTGCTTTTGCTCTTTTGGTTTAACTTGTTCCTGTGAGGTTAATTTTCTCACATGAAAGCAGTGTTAAGTCCACAATGAAGTTGCCTAACACCTGAACATTTTAGAAAATTGTGTAAAACTAAAAATAACAAAGTTGCTGATATTGAGCAATTAGCTAAGACCATGCAAAGGCAACACTTCCATTTGTAATAAAAACAAAAACAAGCCTTTTAAAAATAGTTATTTCTATTAATATGGTTTACATATTATTGTATATAAAATATGTTGTCGAACAGGTATATTGACCTCGACTTGTATAAAATACAAATGCTATTGGCATGCTGAATGATTTTAAAACATAAGTCAGCACATAGCAAAAAGCTGAAAACCCCTGGTATATATGGTATTCTTAAATTGTTGGTTATCATATTAGTTTTAACTCTTTGTTGCATATTGGTTACAATTTTAACCAATATTCAACTAAGGTTAGAGACAGGTTACAATTGTAAGTAACAATGTGTGTTTTGGGATGAAATCGACTGTCTTGAGTACTGTTAAAAGTAATTTTTTTTTTTTTTTTTTTTTTTTAGCAGAAATTTCTATGGCTAAGTTTTAACTTAAAGTCCAGTCAGTCACCAACCTTTATTTTTTTTCAATTGAAGTAGATAGACTGAACTATCACCCGGTTCACACTATTGAACAGGTGAAGAGGCTCATCCCTTGTTTAGGATGTGGTTTCCGGTTTGATCTTTTCCAATCTTTTCACTCTTACGTACACCCCTTCCCATCAGTGGTGTTACCGCCTTGCTCAGGGTGATATGATTGAAACATTCAGAATAGAGCACTGGAATTATTTAAAATGCGTTTTTTGAGATAATTTTAAGGAAGTTGGTGGCAATATCTAAAAATTTGCATCATAACATCTAAATTGAACGCAGACTATTGTCTTTCAATTAAAAAAAAAAAATCAACAATGGTGCTTTCAATTTAATATAACTTTAAAAATAAATGATATTAAACAGGATATAAATCCATGGCAGTTTAATGCTTTGAGTCTTTGTATCTCTGCAAAGTAACAAGCCTCCATTTATTTATTTATAATATTTTCCCTCTCTCTGTGCAAACAAAGATTTTTTTTTTCTACATCCAGACCCACCCAGTTGCTTAGGGTGCTTATGGAAGTCTGCTATTGCATAACAGTGTTGAATAAAAGTTATTGATATAGCATTTTTTTTTTTTTTGTCTTGTGACTTCTGATTTTAAAAAAAAGTGTCTGAACTTTTTCTCCTGTCATGGTGTGACTGCCTGTGTCAGGGTTGGATGAAAATTAATATTAGCTTGAGCCTCAGGAGGCCACCCTTCCACACTTTTTGTTTTTCCTCTAAAGCAATTTTTGACTTGTGGCTCATCTATGTATAGATCTTGCTGTAAACTCAACCCTGTCTCCCATTTTGCATAAAAATAAATATTGCATTTGAATTTAAAATCTATAATTATTTTTATTTGTAAGAAACATCCACACATACATCTTTATTCGAGCTAATCATTTCATTAAAGATTAAAGAAATTTATTCTCAGCCCTTTTAGGATATGAGCAGTCTAGAAGAAAATATTTCATTACTGAAAAATTTAGGCACCTCCGAAGACTTGATAAAAAATTAGTAAGTTTGTGGCCTCTTCATGACACCATGATGTTTGGTAGAAAAGATGATAAAAGAAAAAAAAATTTCAAAAAATAATTACAAAAATACTTTGGAGATCACAAACACAAAATGAAGTAAAAATGAAATACAAGTACACACACACACAAGTCATAAAAAGCCCTCTTCCATTTTGGCAAAAGTCAAACAAATGGTCAGGTCAGTCAGTCAGTTTAGGTGCCATACGTGATACACGCTTGGGCGATCATGTCTCTAAAGAGACATGACTGACTGGGCAGAAGATTATCCCGCAGTAGGTTGCCATTGCTTTCTGCGGTAGACTGGTTGCCGACCAAGGCTATAGAACCCAATCTGTCCTGCTATTTTACCCATAACTGGAAGGAAGAGATGGATTAATACCTTTCCCAAGGGTATTTGTGCGTAAGTGAATACAATGGATTCAGCTGGAATTCGAACTCGGCTCCAACACTACCATAAAAACCCCAACTATCAATCACACACACACACACACTTCAATTAACGACAGCAGCAGCAGCCAGGAAGGACTATTTGTTGAAAGGCACGAACTCAAACACAAGCCCTCTAACATTCTAAAGATGAGGTTTTAATCTCGAATATTAATGCATTATAAATAGGTGATACTAAACAACTTATCGACCTTTATTTTACTAAACGCATTGTGACAGCCTTCGAAACCCAATCATATTTTTAATATACACAATGCTTCAAGCAAATTACAAAACTTTCTTAGTATAATGTGATAAAAATATATCTGAAACTTAAAAAAACTGTTTTATCATCAAAATTTGTTATTAAGAGAAAAGATTTTTTTTGATTTATTAAATTATATTTTTAGAACATTAAAAATTTTGGTTGAAAATTGTTTTCTTGTGTCAATAGGTGACCATAGATTAGTATAGGAAATTTTAGTGTCTTTTGCAGTGGGAAAAGTTAAATATAGGAAGAATTGTGGAAAAGTTCTCATCATCCCATTTCCAAAAATTTGAGGTTAAAAGACACTTGTTTGTGTCTCGTTGGACGGAATGATATCTTTTTTCAGGACTTTATCAGCAGCCTCGACATTTTCGGGAAAGACATCAGAGTAATCAAGAATCTCTACTGGCAGCAAACTGCCTGCATACAAAGAGGTAACGATTTCAGCAGATTTCCAAAGATAGAAAGCGGCGTAAGACGAGGATGTGTCTTTTCACCGGATCTGTTCAACTTGTACAGCGAAAATATTTTGAGGGTCCTAGATGCTACGCCAGGATTTGTTATTTGAGGCGACAATTTGAACAACATAAGGTATGCAGATGATACAATGCTGATTGCAGACACGAAAAGAAAACTACAAAACCTCCTACAGAAGGTAGCTGAAGAGAGTGCCAAAAAGGGACTACAAATGAACTGTAAGAAAGCTGAATGCATGGTCATCAGCAAAAAGAGCAATCTAAAATGTCAAATACAGATGGGGGATACTAGAATCAAGGCAAGTACAAAAATTTAAGTACCTAGGAAGCGTTCTAACAGGAAATAGAAAGTGCGACACAAAAATTCAAAGGCGAATTGGCATGGCAAAGGACGCGTTCCAGAAGCTGAGTAAAATACTAAGACCCAGGAGAATTTCACTATAAACAAAAAAAGTGCTAGATTGCTATGTGATGTCAGTTCTTCAATACGGCAGTGAATGCTGGACAATATCATCGAAGATGAGGAAAAAACTTGAGGTGGCGGAAATGTGGTTCTATAGAAGGATGGTGCGGATATCATGGACAGAGCGTGTGAACAATGATGAGATGTTAGAAAGAATAGCAACAAAAAGAAAATTAATAGTGAGCATTGGGAAGAGACAACTGAAGTTCGTGGGACATGCAATGAGGAAGGAGGGCTTGGAGAACCTGATACTGACAGGCCAGATAGAAGGAAAAAGAGACAGAGGAAGGCAGCGGATAACATATTTGAAGGGCCTGATCAGGTGGATGACAGAATAGGGGTTGCGAGGTTTAACAGGAGAAAACATACTAAGAGACACCAGATATAGGGAGACGTGGAAAGCCATGATCACCTACGTTCTGAAAGGACAGGGCACATAGAAGATATGTGCAAACTGTTTATAAGGAATTATAATGTGGATATAAAATGGGGGATCAATTCTATGTTATAATCTATATATAAACTGATCCCTCATTTTATGGCCAATCTGGTTTCTATACATTTCTATCCTAGATTTATGGGCTTGAGCTAGTGGATGGCAGAGTGGGGTATGGATGGTGCAACAGGAGAAAGCGTGCTAAGAGCCACCAGGAATAGGGAGATGTGGAAAGCCATGATCGCCTATGTCCTGAAAGGACAGGGCACATAGAAGAAGCATCGGAAGTAAACCCGATCTAAAGTGCAAAATGTGTTCCAGCATTAATTTGCCATAATACAATGGCAATTACTTTATGCTTAGAAATACTTCAAAAGATCACAAAAGTAAAAATGTCACAATTTATTTGAGACTGACCAAACATTAATATTTTTCTTTGTCGTAGAAAATCATCCCAATGTTTAATCTTTTATCATAAATTACATTGATGCAATTTAGAGTTATCAATTTTTTTTTCAGTAAATATCAAAAAAAAAGATGATTTCAAATAATTGGAAATTTCACACAGCATCAGAAATTAAGGACGAGGTAGTAAGTCGTGTTTATTTTTTCTCCCGTTTAATGCTGAGATTAAACTGGTATATTAATTACTATGGTTAGGTTATGGTTAATAGGTGCTTTAAATGTATGGCATATATAATTAAATTACTAAAAACCCACTTTGTGGGCAGGAATTATGAAAGCACTAATTAAATGATAAACTAACAGAGGTTGCCTCATGTTGTTTAAGTGTGTGTGTGTGTGGCCACCGTAGGAACGTTGGTTTAAACTGCAGGGGATTATTTTTTTTATTTTTTTTTTATTTTTAACATTAGTGAAAAAGAAAAAAATATTCAATTTTCTATTATTTTGAAAATCAGTTCTCAAATCAAAAACCTTTTTTTCAATTGGAGTAGATAGATCTATCTATTGCCCGGTCCACACTCCACCCACATCTATTGAACAGGTTAAGAGGCTCATCCCTTGTTCCCTGTTTAGGATGTGGTTTCCGACTTTCTCTTTTCCAATCTTTTCACTATTACGTAGCCCCCTGCACATCATTGCTCGGGGTGATACAATTAAAAAAAAAAACAAAACAAAAAAAAAAACATACTAAAAAGATAGCATGAAATACATCCATTTATTTTAAAACACTGGGGTGGCCTAATAATTACGGCCGGTAGTTTAAGTGAATGCAACAAATTTAAATGAGAATCAAACTCAGCTCTTTGATTCGTCATTCCGAGACAATATCAACGAATCGACTATGTACATCCAATAGTACTTGTAACAAATAAGCTATCGACGTCTGTAAAAATTTAATAAAGATAATTTCATAGTCATTAGTCTACCAAGTTTTTCTCGAGACCAATAGCAACTTAATTACAATTGTCTGGAAAGTAGTTCGAATTGCAGATTGGCCATTACCGTGTCATACAAAAATCAGTGATTTGATCAGACCACGGGATTTTAGAAGTAATTTCTTACATCTAACTTCAGTCAGATTCTACAATTTTATATGCTATGTCCCATGGGTCATGGCTCTCCACAAGTTCCTATCATGTTTGCCTCCTTACTAACCCTCCTTATGCCTGTTCTGTCATCCGTTTACAAAAAACCTGTTAAGCAAATTACTCAATTCTTCCCTCTGTTTTTTTTTGCCTTCAATATGCCATGAACTTAATGTGCTCCTGAGAAGATGCTTTCCTGACTGCTACAATCTTAACTTCTTCGAGTCTCAACTTAACTATGATCTTTCTTTCCACATATTCTCTATAAGTTGCACGTCTTGCCTCTTGATCTTAGTCCTGGGTATGACAATAAACTGCATTCGGCAGCAAGGCCTCTGATTGGGAGGTTATGAGGAGCAGAGAACCATCTCTTAATTGTAGTTGTTCCCAGGTCCACCATGACCCGGAGTGGTAGCACCTGTTTGGGTCCCAGCTATGGGTAAATAGTTAACCCCCAAACCAAGTTCAAAATGCTATGAAAGTATTTACCAAAAAAACCTTTTTCAATGAAAAATATTACCAATAAAACATTTTGAAGAAAAAAAGTTACCAACAAAAATACGTGAAGAAAAAAAATATTACCAACAATATATCTGACTCTCAATGAAACCCACTATACAAAGAAAGTATATTCTATTCATACAAATCTGTTGTAAAAATCTTGTTGGCTTTAAATAACCCATTGAGGTTGATATGCCATAAAACAAAATAAACCAAACCAAACCTGATCTACAAACTGCTGATTTCTTACAAAGAATACATATTCTATTCATACAAACCTATCCTAAAAATCTAGTTGATGTTAAATAACCTATTGGGGTTGATATGGCGTAAAGCAAAATAAACCAAACCAAACCTGGTCTACAAACTGATTTCTTACAAAGAATACATATTCTATTCATACGAACCTATTCTAAAAATTTAGTTGACGTTAAATAACCTATTGGGGTTGATATGGCGTAAAGCAAAATAAACCAAACCAAACCTGATCTACAAACTGATTTCTTACAAAGAATACATATTCTATTCATACAAACCTATCCTAAAAATCTAGTTGACGTTAAATAACCTATTGGGGTTGATATGGCGTAAAGCAAAATAAACCAAACCAAACCTGGTCTACAAACTGATTTCTTACAAAGAATACATATTCTATTCATACAAACCTATCCTAAAAATCTAGTTGACGTTAAATAACCTATTGGGGTTGATATGGCGTAAAGCAAAATAAACCAAACCAAACCTGATCTACAAACTGATTTCTTACAAAGAATACATATTCTATTCATACGAACCTATCCTAAAAATCTAGTTGACGTTAAATAACCTATTGGGGTTGATATGGCGTAAAGCAAAATAAACCAAACCAAACCTGATCTACAAACTGATTTCTTACAAAGAATACATATTCTATTCATACAAACCTATCCTAAAAATCTAGTTGACGTTAAATAACCTATTGGGGTTGATATGGCGTAAAGCAAAATAAACCAAACCAAACCTGGTCTACAAACTGATTTCTTACAAAGAATACATATTCTATTCATACAAACCTATCCTAAAAATCTAGTTGACGTTAAATAACCTATTGGGGTTGATATGGCGTAAAGCAAAATAAACCAAACCAAACCTGATCTACAAACTGATTTCTTACAAAGAATACATATTCTATTCATACGAACCTATCCTAAAAATCTAGTTGTCGTTAAATAACCTATTGGGGTTGATATGGCGTAAAGCAAAATAAACCAAACCAAACCTGATCTACAAACTGATTTCTTACAAAGAATACATATTCTATTCATACGAACCTATCCTAAAAATCTAGTTGACGTTAAATAACCTATTGGGGTTGATATGGCGTCAAGCAAAATAAACCAAACCAAACCTGATCTACAAACTGATTTCTTACAAAGAATACATATTCTATTCATACGAACCTATCCTAAAAATCTAGTTGTCGTTAAATAACCTATTGGGGTTGATATGGCGTAAAGCAAAATAAACCAAACCAAACCTGATCTACAAACTGATTTCTTACAAAGAATACATATTCTATTCATACGAACCTATCCTAAAAATCTAGTTGACGTTAAATAACCTATTGGGGTTGATATGGCGTAAAACAAAATAAACCAAACCAAACCTGATCTACAAACTGATTTCTTACAAAGAATACATATTCTATTCATACGAACCTATCCTAAAAATCTAGTTGACGTTAAATAACCTATTGGGGTTGATATGGCGTAAAACAAAATAAACCAAACCAAACCTGATCTACAAACTGATTTCTTACAAAGAATACATATTCTATTCATACGAACCTATCCTAAAAATCTAGTTGACGTTAAATAACCTATTGGGGTTGATATGGCGTAAAGCAAAATAAACCAAACCAAACCTGATCTACAAACTGATTTCTTACAAAGAATACATATTCTATTCATACAAACCTATCTGATCAAATCTAGTTGGTATTAAATAATCTATTGAGGTTGATATGCCATAAAATAAAAACTTTTGCTCTTACCCCTCATACAACAAAATCATTCAATAATCTACCCTGATTGGCTCTTGGGTCTTCTGTTAGGTGAATATTTAAAAAAAAATGCTCTGAGTTTAAGATTCTCCAATTCCCCTTTCCTCATTGTGTCCCATAAATTTCAGCTATCTCTTTCTGATGCTAAGCAAAATTGTTCTTGTTTCAATTAAAACTTAATCATCATTCATATGCACTGTCCATAGTATTCTCAGTATCCTTCTGTAGAATCACATCTGTTGCTTCAAGTCTTCTTTCAGCTGTGAAGAGATTGTCCCAAATTAATTGCGATATAGGAGGATTTAAATTTGTTTCGAAACAAAATTTTTCTGTTTCTTAATCTCGTGCTTAGTTTCTGGAAGGCAATTTTCCCAATTTCATTGCCTTGATTTCTTTTCTATCAAATGTTCTCACACTTCCCAGAGATTTTAATTTCCATGGCCCACTAGATATAAACGTTGGTTAGTTCCAGTGACTTGACTCAAAGATTTGTGAGTTCAATACCTTGGCTACAACAGAGGTGAACAAATAAGTTAGAGAGCTGAGTTCAAGGGAGATAACTACATGGTATCCAGAAGTGGCATGGCACATGGAACGAGAATGATTTACCCCAGTGATCAAAATAAAGTGTTCGGTTTAAAATTCCTAGCACCTAAAGAAGTTTGGCGCTTACAATGGTCAAAATGTAAATATGCAAATAAAGATGAGGACAACGGTCTGAACAATATAAATTTCTCTTGATTTATTGTGATGGCTCCAATTCAAGGCTCACATCTTGGACTGTCCTCTCTTGCTAATCACCAAACATTGTCTTTTTATAATTGATGGTTAGTCCTTTATTCTTGCTTTCCCTTACTACCTTGTTCATTATTTTCATTGTTTGCCAGCAATATATCGTCATCTAGGTGATGAAACCTAGCAGAGTAATTCTACTTCACATTGAAAGAAGCACTTTCAGCAAACACAGAAAAATGTGTTTGCAATAAGACTTCATGTCAAAAGGACGGTTTTTGCCATGACATTGCTATTGTTTTAATTACTTTCACTCTTTGGCAATGTTCATTTTAAAAAGCAATGATTAGAATTGTAATAAAACCTCATCATATGAAAGTGAATTTAAACATTTTTTTGTTCTTGAGAATTGACAACAAGAATAACACTTTATCAGACTGTTTATTGAAATGGTTAAAACATAAGGATACTAGCAGTATAGCCCGGCGTTGCTCGGGTGTAATGAAAGCTTTAAAACTAATCCATGGTCCTGGAGCTCAGGCTCTGGACGTTGGCACGAAAGACTAAAAAGCAATAGTTGTTTCCAGTTAAAGCGAAACCGTAGACTAAAAGAAAAATAAATGGATGTAAGTCAAATTTTGAATTCCTGGTATCGATATCAAATAAGTTTTCGTTGTAAACTGAATTTTGAAAGCTAAATAAGTCCTCTGAGTAAATGGTATCATGGCTGAGACTAAGAACTACAATTATACCTACTTAGAGCCAAACCGGAAGCAAAAACTAAAATAAAAGGGCTGAAAAAAATACAGACATACAGGCAGATAAACAGACACACATCTAAACATCTTGCCTTTTTATAGCAATATATATATATATATATAAAAAAATTGATTTTCTGCACTATTGTAAGAACTGCAACCTTGAAACTTCCAAATATTGTTTCTTATGTCTTTGTCTATGAGTATATCAAAGTTGATTGCAATCGAACCACTCTTTCTATAACCTGATTTTTCAATTTTCAATATTTATCAGGGGTACCTTGACACAAAACCTAGCTAAGAACACTCGCAGACGCTTAAGTACAACTGTAAATTTTCTAGAAAATCGGTTCAGCCGTTTCAGAATCTATAGGTAACAGCCACATATACAAAGTTTCATTTAAAGTTTAGATTAGATAAGTTTAGATGTCTGCTTTTGTCTTAATATATTAGAAACATTAAAAGCAGCAGCAGCTCTATTCAATGACCTGAAATATTTACAGTTAGATCTTTAGAAAAAAAAAATGAATATACATCTGGAATGGCTAAGCTTGCCATAAAACTTCAAGCTTTTATAAACTTCAAGCTGGTTGATTTTATATGTTAAGCCTTTTGTCTGTTTTTTTAATCATTCACCCCAAGCAAGGTACTACTGCTGTTGGTGCACAGGGGGTTGCAGTGAGAGGAGAGGAGAGAGAAAATAAAGATAAAAAAACAACTGTAAAGAGTATGTCGAAGAAAGGGTAAGAGAAAGGTGGGAGTCAAGAAGATAAACCGATGTGGTATTTAAACCTTTGGAGATTGTAGCTATCAAAAAGCAAGCATGAAGAAGGGAATTCCACAGGCAGGAAGCGCAAGAAAAAAAACTACTAGAGAAGAAGTGGCAGTTACATTTGCTATTTTGACACTAAAAAGGGTGGGACCCAACTGCCAATCTATTAGGTTGTCCCAAAAGTTTGTAAACACTTGCAAAAAATTGAAATTTTACCCGCCAAGTAATCTAGGGTTACCAGAAAACACTTGCAAAAAATTAAAATTTTACTTGCAAAAACAACAAAAATTATTGCTCAAAATAAAGACCATTATTTTCCAAGACTTTCTGCCATCAATCTGCAAGCTTTCAGATCTGGTGAAAGTACCATTCAGCCTGTTTCGAATCAAAAAATTCTTGACACGCTTCCTAGACTTCAAACGAGTCAAATTGGCGGCCCTTCAGAAAGTGTTGCATTGAACAGAAAAGGCCATAATCTGATGGAGCACAGTCATGACTGTAGGCTGGATATGGCAGCTCTTCAAACTTGTCTTTGGTGTTCTTGGCGATGTGTGGCTTGGCATTGTCCTGCTGCATCAAAGCGCGCTTTCGGTTGATCAGAACCAGGTACTTTTGCTTCAACTTTTCGTAGACTCGCTAAAGTTGCTGACAGTACCATTCGGAACCAACTCAAAATGCACGATTCCTTCAAAGTTCCAAACACACAACATGACTTTCTTGCCGAATCGATCCTGTTTTGGAACCGACGGTGTCTCTTGCCCTTTCTGAACCCATTGCTTGTCTCGATTGTGCTGGACCAGATAGACTCATTTTTTGAAGTGTTTACGAACTTTTTGGACAACCTAATAGTTGCATGAGTAAATTCATGAGGGCGGGAAGTCACATTCCGTCCGTGAGAAAGTGGCTGAAGTCAAGCTACCAAATCAAAACTGATTACATTGCACATATGCCTTTGGATTTTGTCGAGAACCCCAAGATGAACAGCAGGAGCACCTGATCAGATATGGCAACAGTATTCAATGCACGAATGAATGGTAGATTTATAAATACGCAAAATGGATTCTGACAAGAAAAACTTCCTGGCAAGGCAGAGCAACCCAACCTTCTTAGAAGTAGATGTAGCTATTAATTCATTGTATTCATTCCACTTGAGATCAACTGAGAGAGTGAGGCCAAGGAGGCACACTGTATTGTTTTCAAGGAGAATAGAGTGATCCATATTAATAGAAGGTAGGAAAGCTTCTCTATGGTGACTAAAGGTTTTTGTAAGGGGCACCTAGTGAGGATCAAATTTAATACTTAGCAGTAATATTTAAGAAGTCTAGCCTTGCTAACTTCACACCAATAGGCTTTAACTTCAGATATTTGAAAGCGATGAGACAAACATTCTTTTATAACCCTTGCTAGTTTCTGTCATACATTTCACAGAACTAAAATTCCAAAAATAGTTATTTTATTGTCAGGTGTAATCACTAATAAGCAGACATATTAACCAGGTGAAATCAGGGATCCATTTCAATTAAAAAAAAAAAAAATTTTTTTGACTAACTTAATATCTGCAACACTTAGTTTTAATTAAATGAAAGGCATGAATCCATGTTTTGCTTTCCAGTAGTGGGTAAATAACAGTACAGGAGTTTTAAGCCTGTAAAGCACCCTGAGCCTGTAAAAACCCCAAATAAGTCAGTATAGCCACTGTTGTGCAGGGTGCTACAAAAGAGAAGAGTGGAAGTTTAAGCAGGAGGAGAGCAAAGAGAAAGACGAATTGGTTACAGGGAGTGTCAGAGTAACGGCAAGAGAAGGATGGGAATACCAGTGTGAAGACAGTTGCGAGGGTAGAGTGAGAAAGGAAAAGAACAAGATACACGGGGTGATGTAGAAAGGACGATGGGAGAACTGGAATCAAGTAGATAAGAGATGGGAATTGACATTGCATTTAGCCATCAGAAAAGTATTTATACGGAAGGGAGTTCCACAGGAGGGAAGCTGCTGGAGTAGAAGTGGATGCTGGAGTAGAAGTGGCAGCTGCATTTGGTTGATTTAACTGTAAAAGGGTAGAATCTTGTTGCCAGTCTGGTTGCTGGAATAAATTCTTGCGGAGGTGGGCGTCAGTGAGCTAAGCTCAGTGGAACAGAAGCCATGAAACTATTTGTAGAATAGACAGAGGGAAGCCACATCTTGCTGGTGATAAAGTAGCTGAGTTCAGCTGCCAGGTTTGGACCTATCATATTACAGATTCTCCTTTGTAGCCTGTTGAGAACCCTGAGATGAATAGCCGAGGCACCTGACCAGATATGACAACAGTATTTGAACGAGTGTTTTTTGTTTTTTTTCAAAGAAATTTCTTTGACTGGACTTTAACTAAGTTAAAACTCACCACCCTTACATTTTTTTTTTTTTTTTAATTGGAGTGGATAGACTAAACTATTGCCCAGTTCACACTCCATCCACGTCTATTGAACAGGTGTAGAGGCTCATCCCTTGTTCCCTGTTTAGGACGTAGTTTCCGGCTTTCTCTTTTCCAATTCTTTCACTTTTCTTTCTTGTTTTTTCAATTGGAGTAGATAGACTATACTATCACCCGGTTCACACGCCACCCACGTTTATTGAACAGGTGTAGAGGCTCATCCCTTGTTTCCTGTTTAGGATGTAGTTTCCAGTTTTCTCTTTTCCAATCTTTTCACTCTTACGTAGCCCCCTGCACATCAGTGGTGTTACTGCCTTGCTCGGGGTGATAGATATGATTAAAAAAAAGAAGTATTTATTCAAACTGCAGTAGTATCACTTGGTGTTGTTGTCGTCCATGAGAAGTCTATAGAAAACATTTTAGGTAATTAGTTCCTCCCACCCAGAAATTATATCACCGAGAAGCAAACATGTACACCTTTTCCTTTCATCTATGTGCAGATGGTGCAATGAATATTAGTATGGAATAAGAAATCAGGGAGCTAGGTTCAAATTTCAGTCAAATTAGTTCCATAAAAATGTGTGTTGTTGGTGGTAGTGGATATCAAAGCGGAATTAGAAGTCAGAGAATTAACTTTGAATTTCAGTTGGAAAATGTATGAATCCATCTCTTCTCCCTCCAGTTATGGGTTAAATAGCAGGACAGACTAGCTTCTGCGACCTTGGTTGGCAACCAGTTTACCACAGAAAATAATGGCAACCTACTGAGGGAAAATCTTCTGCTCAGTCAGTCATGTCTCTTTGTAAACATGATCGCCCAAGCTTGTATCACGTATGCCACTTAATAAACTAGTTGCATTCATTAATACATTTAGGAAAGGTCTTGGCTTTTCAGAACGACAAATCGGAAAGCAGAGTTTGAATTCCAGTTGAATTCCTTGCATTCATTTATGCACAAATACCCTTAGGAAAAGTAACAATTCGTCTCTTCCCTCCAGTTATGGGTTAAATAATAGGACAAATTGGGTTCTATAGCCTTGGCTGGCAATCAGTCTACCACAGAAAGCAATGGTAACCTACTGTGGGATAATCTTCTGCCTGGTCAGTCATGTCTCTTTCGAGACATGATCACCCAAAGCGTGTGTATCACATATAGCAATTAACTGACTGACCGAATATAATAGTTGGAAACATGATTAAGGCTTCTACAGGGCATAAAGTGGGTGATCATTTTTATATTGTTATGAAGTAATAAACTGATCCCCCACTAATTACTACTTAATAATATAATACATCTCTTCCCCCTCTAGTTATGAGTCAAATAATAGGACAGACTGGGTTCTATAGCCTTGGATGGCAACCAGTCTACTGCAGAAAGCAGTAGCAACCTACTGCAGAACAGTCTTTCAAGACATGATTGTCCAAGTGTGTATGACGTACAGCACTTAACTGACTGATAAATCCATCTTCCCACAACTATGGGTTAAATAGGAGATCTTGTATCTGGAAAAGTCATTGTTATTCACAAAAAAATGATAATGATAATATTTATTTGCAAAATAAATTTTTCTTACAATCTGGAATATGTATCAGCTTTAAATAACTCAAAAATTGAAACTTATTTATAAATGTGTGTGTGTGTGTGTGTGTGTGTCCATTACTTATAGATTCTGAAATGGCTCAACTGATTTTCTTGAAAATTTACACAGTTGCACTGTGAGCGTCTGCGAGTGTTCTTAGCTAGGTTTTGTGTCGAGGTACCCCCCGATAAATATTGATAATCGAAAAAAAAATTGGATTATAGAAGGAGTGGTCTGATTTTAATCAAATCTGATACACTCATAGACAAAGACATAAGAAACAATATTCAGAAGTTTCAAGGTTGCAGTTCTGATAATAATGCAAAAAAATTGATTATATATATATATATATATATATATATATATATATAAATAAATAAAAGGCAAGATGTTTGTGTGTCTGTTTATCTGCCTGTATATCTGTATTTTTTCAGCCATTTTATTTTAGTTTTTGCTTCGGGTTTGGCTCTAAGTAGGTATAATTGTAGTTCTTAGTCTCAGCCATGATACCATTTACTCAGAGGACTGATGTAGCCTTCAAAATTCAGTTTACGACGAAAAACTTATTTGATATCGATACCAGGAAATCCAAATTTGACTTACTTCCATTCATTTTTCTTTCAGTTTATGTTTTCGTTTTAACTGGAAACAACTATTTCTTTTTAGTCTTTCGTGCCAACGTCCAAAGAGTCTGAGCTCCAGGACCATGGATTAGTTTTAAAGCTTTCATTACACCTGAGCAATGCCGGGCTATACTGCTAGTGGTTGATAAACTGTAAATGTTAAGATTACAATTTCTTATTATTCTTCAAATTAAACAAGCAAAAACATTCGACAAAATTAATTAAAAAAAAAAGAAAAAAGTCTACCTTCTATAATAAATATTAAGAATCCCAAATACCTGAATTAAATGAAAAGAAATTAAAATGTCTAAAATTTTTGTGTAGGTCATGGTCATTTAGGTGCGTTATAAAAATAAAACATTTAGTAAAAATTAAGTCACAAAACAAAGCTGGGTGTCTTAGATTTTCTAAAATAAGACCGAGCGAGTGAATAGGCGGCATCTCTTGCTAATAACATGGCAAAGATAAAATTAGTAAACTATTCAAGCAATGCAACTAACCTTAAAGAGAAAAATCCGTTGACATTTTCAATTGAGAAAAATAAGGACGCTATAAGCCCAAAATATGAGAGAAAGAGGAGATAGAGAGAGAAAGAGGGAGATAGAGAGAGAGATAGAGAGGGAGATAAGAGAGGGAGATAGAGAGGGAGATAAGAGAGGGAGATAAGAGAGGGAGATAAGAGAGGGAGATAAGAGAGGGAGATAAGAGAGAGATAGAGAGGGAGATAAGAGAGAGAGATAGAGAGGGAGATAAGAGAGAGAGATAGAGAGGGAGATAAGAGAGAGAGATAGAGAGGGAGATAAGAGAGAGAAAGAGAGAGAGAGAGAGAAAGAGGAGAGAGAAAAAAAGTTTGTTTGTCTACAATACATGGCCAAACCCTTTCATGTACAACTGCTAAATTTGGACAGCATAATTACTGGACTCAACGGAAAAATTTTAATGTAATATTTTTTTTTTTTTTTTACCCCCATAGGGAAGAAGCTATTCTCCTCCATTTCTATTATATTGAAACATTTGGCAATCTAGGACCTTCATGCTCGCAAAAAAATTAAGTGTCAAAAGAACAGTTTTTCCCTTGATACCATTATTATTTCAACTAACTTTCCACTTCGGCAATGTTTTAGTTGGTTGAGTGTCACGCCTGGGTGATCATGTCTCGAAAGAGACATGACTGGCTGAGCAGATGGTTTTCCTGCAGTGGGTTACCATTACTTTTTGTGGTCGACTGGTTGCCAACAAAGTTTATAGAAATGAATCTGTCCTAAACCATAACTGGAGGAAAGAGATGAATTAATACTTTTCTCAAGGGTATTTATGCATAAGTGAATGCAAGGAATTCAACTGGAATTAGAACTCGAATCCGATATTGTTTTCGATGATTAGATTTGTAATAAAACTTTTTTTTTTTTATTAATAATCATATTGCCCCAAGCTGTTGTGCAGGGGGTTACATAGGAGGAAAGTTATGAGAAAAAGTGACAGGTTATAGGGAGTGTCAGGAAGTGGGTAAGAGAAGGATGACTGACCATAAAGTGAGGAATCAGTTTATATATTGATTGTAATGTACAATTGCTCACCCACTTTATATCCACATTATAATAGTATAGAATTTTTTTTTTTTTTATCATATCGCCCCAAGCAAGGCATTTTACTGCCACTGTTGTGCAGGGAGTTTCATAGGAGGAAAGTTATGAAAAAGAATGACAGGTTATAGGGAGTGTCAGGAAGTGGGTAAGAGAAGGATGAGAATACTGATGAGAGTGGAGTGGACGGAGAAAGGAGCACGAGAGAAAGTTAAGAGAAAGAGTGACAGGTTATAGGGGGTGTCAGGAAGTGGGTAAGAGAAGGATGAGAATACTGATGAGAGTGGAGTGGATGGAGAAAGGAGCACGAGAGAAAGTTATGAGAAAGCATGACAGGTTATAGGGGGTGTCAGGAAGTGGGTAAGAGAAGGATGAGAATACTGATGAGAGTGGAGTGGATGGAGAAAAGAGCATGAGAGACAGGATGCAGGTTAGTGAGATAAGAGATGACTATTGACTTTACATTTAAATTCTTGGAGTTTGTAGCTGTCAGGGAAGTAAGTAAACGGAAGGGAATTTCACAGGCGGGAAGTGTGAGAAAGGAAGCTGCTGGAGCAGAATTTGCATTTATATTTTATTGGTTTTAGAGTAAAAGGATGGAATCTAGTTTCTAATCTTGAGGTTCAACTAAATCCATATATAGGGGGCACCAGTGAGCTAAGTTCATTGGAGCAGAAGCCGTGAAAGTATTTATAGAAGAGACACAGGGAAGTCATATTACGCCGGTGAGAAAGCGACTGTATCTGAGCTGCCAAGTCGGGATCGATCGCAACCTAAACATTAAAGTGAATTTATCTATTTGCTTTGTTCTTGAGAATTAACAACAAAAATAATAAATAATTAAATTGTTTATTGAAAGGGTCGGCAAAACATTGGCTAATTGCCAATTAATTCAAACTTTATAAAATGACGCACAAGGGTTTACTAGGAGTTGGTTTACATTATTTTAATATAATTTTATAAGCGTTTATAAAATTATAAATAAAAAAAGTTCTCATATTTATTTCTTTACAAATTGGTAGCTTACGGCCATATCACGTTGAATACACCGGTTCTCGCTCGATCACCGAAGTTAAGCAACGTTGAACCTGGTCAGTACTTAGATGGGTGACCGCTTAGGAATACCAGGTGCTGTAAGTGTTTAGTGATGATATGTGTTGTGGTGCAGTGGATATCGGCTCGGAAAGAGAAATCGGTGAGCTGAGTTCGAATTCCAGTTGAATACCCTGCATTCACTTAAGCACTGGTACCCTTGGGAAAGGTATTAATCTGTCCCATCCCTCCAGTTATGGGTTAAATAACAAGGGTAGGACTTGGGGGGCCCTGCCCTTAAAAACAAATCCCAATGAATCTTGATACTCAAAAAGAAAAAAGTATTACTAGACACAAAACTTATATAAAAACAACAATAAATTGTTGAAAGAAAAAAGGTATTACCAGCAATAAATAAATAAAATTTAGTTGGCAATAAATGACCCGCCGAGGTGTTAATATGCCATAAAACAAAACAAACAACCAACATATTTTAATATAATTTTATAAAGGTTTATAAAATTATGAATAAGAAAGTTTTCATATTTATTTCTTTACAAATTGGTAAAATGATAAATATTGAATTGCATTAGTTTTTAGAATATTGTAAATATAAAATTATTTTTGTAAATAAACAATCTATTAAATAGTATTTAATATTTTAGTTGTAAATTCTCAAGAACAAAAGAAAATGTATAAATTAGCTTTCGTCATGTTTTTAGGTTTTATTACAATTCTAATCACCGCTTATTAAAACATTGAACATTGCTGAAGAGTGAAAGTAGATAAATTATTAGTCGGTCAGTAAAATGCCAGACATGATTACACGCATAGGTGATCAGGTCTCCTTCGATTGATGACCAACTAAGCAGAAGACTTTCCTGCAATAGGTTACCATTTCTTTCTGCGTTAGGCTGGTTGCCAACAGAAGTCATAAACCCAATATGTCAACCCATAGTTGTATAACAATTGTTACAAAGAAACATTTATATAAAAATAATAATAAAGTCTACAAAGGTTTAAAGTTATAGTAAGGGATTCTATTAAGTCCGACTTTCCTGCAATAGGTTACCATTTCTTTCTGCGTTAGGCTGGTTGCTAGCAAGTGTAAACCAATATGTCAACCCATAGTTGTATAACAATTGTTACAAAGAAACATTTATATAAAAATAATAATAAAGTCTACAAAGGTTTAAAGTTATGGCATGGGGATTCTATTAGGAGATGGGCTTTCCTGCAATAGGTTACCATTTCTTTCTAGATTAGGCTGGTTGCCAACAAAAGTCATAAACCCAATATGTCAACCCATAGTTGTATAACAATTGTTACAAAGAAACATTTATATAAAAATAATAATAAAGTCTACAAAGGTTAAAGTTATAGTAAGGGATTCTATTAAGTCCGACTTTCCTGCAATAGGTTACCATTTCTTTCATAGATTGACTGGTTGCCAACAAAAGTCATAAACCCAATATAATATTATAGTTGTATAACAATTGTTACAAAGAAACATTTATATAAAAATAATAATAAAGTCTACAAGGTTTAAAGTTATAGTAAGGGATTCTATTAAGTCCGACTTACCACTGCAATAGGTTACCATTTCTTTCTAGATTGGAAGCTGGTTGCCAACAAAAGTCATAAACCCAATATGTCAACCCATAGTTGTATAACAATTGTTACAAAGAAACATTTATATAAAAATAATAATAAAGTCTACAAAGGTTTAAAGTTATAGTAAGGGATTCTATTAAGTCCGACTTTCCACAATAGATTTTATTTCTATCTTTCTGGGTGGGCTAGTTTATAATATAAAAGTCATAAACCCAATATGTCAACCCATAGTTGTATAACAATTGTTACAAAGAAACATTTATATAAAAATAATAATAAAATCTACAAAGGTTTAAAGTTATAGTAAAGAGTTATTAAGTCCGACTTTCCTGCAATAGGTTACCATTTCTTTCTCGTTAGGCTGGTTGCCAACAAAAGTCATAAACCCAATATGTCAACCAAGTTGTATAACATTATTTAAAAAGAAGCAACATTTATATAAAAATAATAATAAAGTCTACAAAGGTTTAAAGTTATAGTAAGGGATTCTATTAAGTCCGACTTTCCTGCAATAGGTTACCATTTCTTTCTCGTTAGGCTGGTTGCCAACAAGTCATAAACCCAATATGTCAACCCATAGTTGTATAACAATTGTTACAAAAATTTGTTTATATAAAAAATAATAATAAAGTCTACAAAGGTTTAAAGTTATAGTAAAGGGATTCTATTAAGTCCGACTTTCCTGCAATAGGTTACCACTGTTTTCTCGTTAGGCTGGTTGCCAACAGAAGTCATAAACCCAATATGTCAACCCATAGTTGTATAACAATTGTTACAAAACATTTATAAAAATAATAATAAAGTCTACAAAGGTTTAAAGTTATAGTAAGGGATTCTATTAAGTCCGACTTTCCTGCAATAGGTTACCATTTCTTTCTGCGTTAGGCTGGTTGCCAACAAAAGTCATAAACCCAATATGTCAACCCATAGTTGTATAACAATTGTTACAAAGAAACATTTACATAAAAACAATAATAAAGTCTACAAAGGTTTAAAGTTATAGTAAGGGATTCTATTAAGTCGACTTTCCTGCAATAAGGTTACCATTTCTTTCTGCGTTAGGCCTGGTTCACCAACAAGTCATAAACTTAATATTAAACCCATAGTTGTATAACAATTGTTACAAAGAAACATTTATATAAAAATAATAATAAAGTCTACAAAGGTTTAAAGTTATAGTAAGGGATTCTATTAAATTCAAGCTTTCCTGCAATGAGTTACCATTTCTTTCCTGCGTTAGGCTGGTTGCCAACAAAAGTCATAAACCCAATGTCAACCCATAGTTGTATAACAATTGTTACAAAAAAACATTTATATAAAATAATAATAAAGTCTACAAAGGTTTAAAGTTATAGTAAGGGATTCTATTAAGTCGACTTTCCTGCAATGAGTTACCATTTCTTTCGTTAGGCTGGTTGCCAACAAAAGTCATAAACCCAATATGTCAACCCATAGTTGTATAACAATTGTTACAAAGAAACATTTATATAAATAATAATAAAGTCTACAAAGGTTTTAAAGTTATAGTAAGGGATTCTATTAAGTCCGACTTTCCTACGTAGGTTACCATTTCAACTTAGTTAGGCTGGTTGCCAACAAAAGTCATAAACCCAATATGTCAACCCATAGTTGTATAACAATTGTTACAAAGAAACATTTATATAAAAATAATAATAAAGTCTACAAAGGTTTAAAGTTATAGTAAGAGTTCATAA
Organism: Ascarosepion bandense; assembly: GCA_037127315.1. NCBI lineage: Eukaryota > Metazoa > Mollusca > Cephalopoda > Sepiida > Sepiidae > Ascarosepion > Ascarosepion bandense. The sequence continues at coordinate 170,801 of JBBBDQ010002177.1, forward strand.
GTCCGACTTTCCTGCAATAGGTTACCATTTCTTTCTGCGTTAGGCTGGTTGCCAACAAAAGTCATAAACCCAATATGTCAACCCATGGTTATAACAATTGTTACAAAGAAACATTTATATAAAAATAATAATAAAGTCTACAAAGGTTTAAAGTTATAGTAAGGGATTCTATTAAGTCCGACTTTCCTGCAATAGTTCACCATTTCTTTCTGGAATTGGCTGGTTGCCAACAAAAGTCATAAACCCAATATGTCAACCCATAGTTGTATAACAATTGTTACAAAGAAACATTTATATAAAAATAATAATAAAGTCTACAAAGGTTTAAGTTATAGTAAGGGATTCTATTAAGTCCGACTTTCCTGCAATAGGTTACCATTTCTTTCTGCGTTGGGCACAGTTTTACCAACAAAAGTCATAAACCCAATATGTCAACCCATAGTTGTATAACAATTGTTACAAAAGAAAACATTTATATAAAAATAATAATAAAGTCTACAAAGGTTTAAAGTTATAGTAAGGGATTCTATTAAGTCGACTTTCCTGCAATAGGTTACCTTCTCTCCGTTAGGCTGGTTGCCAACAAAAGTCATAAACCCAATATGTCAACCCATGGTTGTATAATTGTTACAAAGAAACATTTATATAAAAATAATAATAAAGTCTACAAGGTTTAAAGTTATAGTAAGAGATTCATTAAGTCCGACTTTCCTGCAATAGGTTACCATTTCTTTCTGCGTTAGGCTGGTTGCCAACAAAAGTCATAAACCCAATATGTCAACCCATAGTTGTATAACAATTGTTACAAAGAAACATTTATATAAAAATAATAATAAAGTCTACAAAGGTTTAAAGTTATAGTAAGGGATTCTATTAAGTCCGACTTTCCTGCAATAGGTTACCATTTCTTTCTGCGTTAGGCTGGTTGCCAACAAAAGTCATAAACCCAATATGTCAACCCATAGTTATTGCCTATGATGGCATTGCAAGAAACATTTATATAAAAATAATAATAAAGTCTACAAAGGTTAAAGTTTATAGTAAGGGATTCTGTAAGTCCGACTTTCCTGCAATAGGTTACCATTTCTTTCTCGTTAGGCTGGTTGCCAACAAAGTCATAAACCCAATATGTCAACCCATAGTTGTATAACAATTGTTACAAAGAAACATTTATATAAAAATAATAATAAAATTCTAAGGTTTTTAAAGTTATAGTAAGGGATTCTATTAAGTCCGACTTGTGTTTTAATTCATGAAGTAGTTGCTAAATAGAGAAATTAAGAATAGAACATTTTGGAAGATTGTAGAATGTTCCAGTAAAATCAAGAGAATTCTAAATGACTAGAAATATGCAAATTAGGTGTTAGCCCCTAAAAAAATAGGTTTTGGTAAAAGAGTAGTTAGTTGTCAAAAGGATTTTTAACATTATCAACTCCAGCCTGATTCAGGATTTGTATATCCAGCCGAAAGAATCTCCACTACAAGTTGCCGACCAACTAAAACTTGAAAGAGAACCTCGTGTAACTATATGGGTAAATAGAAAATTTTGACTTTCATTGACTAAACTAATAATTATTATTTATATACACCTTTGAGGATTTCTAAAAAGTATAATGCTTAAACTACTTCGATAGCTTCACTGGGTAAAGATATTTGACACCTTACCTTCCCCTTCTCTCCTCGTAACATTTGCCAGTAGTAAACTATGTTTCTTGTTTTGAATGCAACAAAAATTGTATATATGTAGTATATTTTTATTTTGTGTTATCATAAATATTTGTTTGGGATTAAGCTCTGTGTTTTGGTCAATCATTTTCTTATTTTGTTACAACAAAATGTAACACAATATTTAACATGGTGTACGAAAACCTTGCGCCAAACTGATGATAATAATAAGAAGAAAACTGACGAACATTTTCACAAAGTACAAACAGTAGTGTTTGAATTTACCAGTTACCTGATTATCAAGTCTGGCCCGACTTTGTCAAAACTTTCATTCCGTCACCAATTAATATAAACAGGTTTTGGGAAAAGATGAACTGCAATTAATTTTTCTTTTATTTTTTGTACATAAATACTATCTAGAGTTTATGCAGACGTCGTTCATTTTATTTATAAAATTGGTGCCGTTTTTATTTCCACAATTGTGCGCGCATATCCAACTTGGATTAGCTTGGCAGAGATAGATACCTAGTGAGAATTCAGCTTAACTCTCTTAAGATCAAAATCAATGTGGGTAAGAGAGATTACAGTTGATGAAATCAACCCAAAGACCAGCTGCTGTGTCAATGCTATCAACGACCAATGAGTGTGAGCTGATGACTTGTTCTCAGACCAGGATTAACCCTGACACAAGGGACAACAGGCCATGAAGGTTCCGAAGGTACACCATGTCACAGCTGGAGGAAGAAGAGCTATGCGCAAACATGGAAACCCCCCCAAACAAAAACAAAACATGCTGGTATTTTTTACTATAAAAAATTAATTTTTATACTAGCAGTATAGCCTGGCGTTGATCAAATGTAATGAAAGCTTTAAAACTAATCCATGGTCCTGGAGCTCAGACTCAGCCTAAAGAATATTTGTGTGAAGTTTGGTGAGAATCAGATAAAAATTGTTGATTTGTATAAAGGACATACAGACAGATAAACAGACACACACACACTAACATCTTTCCTTTTATATATATATATATATATATATAAAATCGATTTTCTGCACTATTGTAAGAACTGCAACCTTGAAACTTCTGAATATCGTTTCTTATGTCTTTGTCTATGAGTGTATCAAATTTAATTAAAATTGGACCACTCCTTCTATAACCCGGTTTTTTTTTTTATCAATTTTCAAGAAAATCGGTTCAGCCGTTTTGGAGTCTATAGTTAATGGACACACACAAAGTTCCATTTATAAATAAGTTTGGATTAGATTTAGATAGATTTAGATTTTCATAAAGTATAAAAGTGCATCTTTTATACTAAAAATATCCGCAATACATATTTATATAAAAATATGACCAATAATATTCTCTATGGGGAAAGAAAAATGCAAGCCAATACCTCGATCTTAATTTGTAACATTTCCTCTCCTTCAACAAATTCTTTTTGTATTTCCATATTGAACTTCTATTCTGTTTTAGACTCATTACAAATTCCTTTTAAAGTTCTTATAAACATGTATTTTTCTTACATTTTTATAACTTTGTTTATTGCTGATGAGATTATTTTCAATAATAGTGTTATAAGATTGTTAGCCACGACTATAAGTTTCATACACATTAGACCTGTAATTGTCAAATTGTTGGTGATGATATCTGGTACAGTGGGCATTTATTCCTCTTTGGCTAACAGAAAATATTGCATTAAGGGTGTGTCTGTATTGACACAAAGTGCATATACAAACCAAAATTACCAAGGAGCAATAGAGTGGTAGCACCTGTTAGGATCCCAGCTATGGGCAACCACGGAAACCCCAAACAAAAACAAAACATGTATTGCTGGTATTTTTACTATAAAAATTTATAGATTCTAGATGTATAAAAATGCATCTTTTTTAGTAAAAATATCAGCAATACATAGTTATATAAAAAAAAAAATTAACAACAATACATATTTATGATAAAATAAAAAGGCAGAGGGAGGCCACTTTATGGTGATGGAAAAATGACAGAAAACAAGATGGCCGATAATACTGCTGGTTTTTCTTTGGGATTTTATCAAGGAGGTTTATGTAAATATCAGGAGCACCAGACCATATGTAGTGGCAATATTCCAAGTATGAATGAGTAGTAGACTTACAGATATATGGAAATTATGGAAAATTACATACTAATTAATCACATATGCTAATCATAACACTGACCATCTATCTTTGCTGATGTTATCTCTTCAGATGATATACAACTTCTGTGTCACAATTTAGAATTTGTCTTTACCAAAGAGAGGAAAGTGTTTTTTTTTCTTTAAAGTGTGGCTAAAAACAAAAAACTACTCTGACTTCATTACAAATTTACTAATATCATAAAAAATATGACATTAGGTCAGAATTGAAAAAAAAAATGTTTTTCTCATTTTAGAAGAGGTATGCAGTTCATACTATAAATACAATATCAAATTGATCAGAGTTATCTGTACTTAGTTTTTATTTACAAATATCAAGTTTGAAACAATGCATAGATCATTTATAACTGCATACAACTGATATTCTTTTTCCCAAATTCATATTAGTACACTGTTATCCATCACATAAGCAAACTTGATAAAGTACAGATAACTTTGGTTTTGATTTAAAATTGTCTTATGGAGAGTCCTACCTGGTAAAAAAAAAAAGAAAAAAAAAAGAGAAATGGGATGAGAACTTGAGTTGGTTGGAATTTAACTTAGAAAAATACTAAATATTCTACATTTATATATATATATTTTTTTTTTTAATCATCTCACCCCAAGCAAGGCATTCCACTGCCACTATTGCACATGGGGCTACATAGGGGAAGGTAAAGAGAAGGAGTGGTTAGACATAGGGAATGTCAGGAGGAAGGTGACAGATGAGTAAGGATAGCGAGGATGAGGGTTGGGTAGATGGGAAGAGCGTTTTTTTTTAATCATCTCACCCCAAGCAAAGCATTCCACTGCCACTATTGCGCATGGGGCTACATAGGGGAAGGTAAAGAGAAGGAGTGGTTAGACATAGGGAATGTCAGGAGGAAGGTGACAGATGAGTAAGGATAGTGAGGATGAGGGTTGGGTAGATGGGAAGAGTGTTTTTTTTTAATCATCTCACCCCAAGCAAAGCATTCCACTGCCACTATTGCGCATGGGGCTACATAGGGGAAGGTAAAGAGAAGGAGTGGTTAGACATAGGGAATGTCAGGAGGAAGGTGACAGATGAGTAAGGATAGCGAGGATGAGATGGGAAGAGTGTTTGATAGAATGGGAGCAGGTTAGTGTGTTAGGAGGTGTCTATTGACCTTGCAGTTAAACTCCTGGAGATTGTAGCTGTCGGGGAAGCAATCATGTGAAAGAGAATTCCACAGTCGGGAATTGCGAGGAAAAAATTTCCCTCCTGTCATATATACATATATATATACACACACACACACTTCATTACTCTATCACTTAATTATTGCAAAAAAAAAAAAAAAAAAAAAAAAAAAAAAAAAAAAAAAATCAAAAAATAAAATAAGGCACTATTAAAAAGCAAACACACAGCAACAGCTTTCATATTTCGCAATTCTCTCTCTCAAATATGAACATGACAGGAGGGAAATATACACACACAGATTTTAAGTTTGAGGCTAGTCTCTCAATTTAATAATTAGAAACTTTCATAATTTCTTTGCTTTAATTAACTCTTAACTAGAATGTTTAAACTAATTAAACCATTAATGCATGGTGTCTAATTTTTTTCTTTTTTTTTTATAAAGAGGGAGGTTACCTAAAAATTTTAAAAATCTGCCCAACTTAAAATTACCAATGGACAGCAAAGTAAAAGGAGGTAAAAAAAAAAAAGTGTCAAAATTTGAATGATACTGTTATGATAGAGAAACTGTACAATGCACAACACAGGAAATTGACCACTTTAAACAATTCACTTGTGAAGGTCGTTCAATAAAAACACAAAATTTACTGAACCCTCATCCATCGTTCCTGACAAGAGCTTTTTTGTGGTTTATCATCACTAAGCATTTGTTCTGTGCTAACGATTATATTCCAGTCTAACAATCTGCATCCTGTCAGATAATCTTCTCAGGAATGTCTTAATTTCTTTCCACAAATTATGAAGACAGTTTGTGCAAAATTAAAAAAAAAAGAAAAAAAAATTGTCCAACTGTAATTTAAACTACTTAGAAAATATTTTTACTTAAAAAGGTTGATGCCAATTATTTAAAACGTTATTTTAATTTTAGTGGTCACTTGTTTAACTAGATATTGAATTGCAGAATATTCCGTCCAGCATCCAAATCTTGACTTTTAAACTAATAATAACTTCCTGACTGTATTAATTTTCTACGTCAGTGACATTTACCATTTTGAAACCAAATCCAAGAGAATTTATCAATTTCTTCAAATTATTGCTTTTTAACAGATGATCTGTAAAACTAGAACCTACACTGACCCCAAATTTGAAATTTGCCAAAATTGTGTCATGACCAAACTAAACTTCTAAACTTATTTACAAATGGAACTGTGTGTGTGTGTGTGTGTGTGTGTGTGTGTGCGCCCATTACCTATAGACTCCAAAATGGCTGAACCGATTTGCTTGAAAATTTACACAGTTGTACTATAAGTGTCTGCGAGTGTTCTTAACTAGGTTTTGCGTCCAGGTACTCCCGATAAATACCGAAAATTGATAATTGAAAAAAAAAAAACGGGTTATAGAAGGAGTGGTCTGATTTTAATTAAATTTGATACACTCATAAACAAAGACATAAGAAATGATATTCAGAAGTTTCAAGGTTGCAGTGCTTACAATAGTGCTGAAAATCGATAATGTATATATATATATATAGCCATTTAACTAACACATGTGAATCAGTTTGAGAGTGAATTTGTAACACCAATCACAGCCAGGCGGTCAAGAAAAGAAAAACAAAAAATTTATAATGCATAAACATTCGTCATCTCACTTATTAAAAAAAATATCTGTTGAGAGAAACTAAACCAAACCAATCTCTGGAATGATTTTTCTTGGACATTGCATGGAACCGAGGACCTGATCTTCTGTTACAGACCGGACTCTGAATAGGAATAAAATTGTCATCGTCCCTATCAAGCCCCCCACACCACAATTATTCTCACCCACAGCCTCATCTCTATTGCCGTTGTCCATATTACGTACAGCAGGATGCTTATTATCCTTATCTGACATTGTGATCAAAATTGACTCCATCTTTGCTAATTTCACTAGTCGGAATGCATACATAATTTCCTTCAGAACCTACTCAAGACAAAGTGACTGACATCGGTGACCTCTATTAGTTTCTATGGTAACAATCTAAATGGAAAAAAAAAAAAAAAAAAAAAAAAAAAAAAAAAAAAAAAAAATGAATAAATAAAAATTTTTAAAAAAAGTAAAAAATGGTGTGAAAAAAACTTCTGTCTGGATTTCTAGAGTTGCTATTTAAACCCAAACTATTACTCACATTGCAACGTTTCAGCCATTATGCCCTCGGCCCTTCATCAGATGATGGTGAATATTGGGTATCATTTAGGGAATTCTGAATTTAATCTATATAGCTTAAAATTTGTGTATTTAGGCAGCAAATTTTCTTTTAAACATGTCATTGAAATAAATTGCAAACACTATGTTTGCTTATTTTTGATAAAATCTGTTCATACTCACGGATAATCTTTCGTGTATCACAATCAAAAGATGTCAGAAATAAGCTGTAACGTTGACAGTTGTTATTTTCATTCATTTCTTCATGTACCCAAGTACTTTCAACCTCTTTCCAAGATCATCTGTGAGTGATGATAACAAATGTAACCAGAAAATTGTGTTGCTAAAAATTACAGTACATTTTTTCTTGATTCAAATATAATAGTTGGCAAATTGCTAGCGTTCATTAGAACGTGACAATTATCCAAAATGGAATTTTTTTTATATGTTGTAATGTCATGGTCATGCACATGTTAAAGCATGAAAAAAAAAAAAAAAAAAGTTCTTTTTACAAACATTTTCGAACATTACTACAGTATTCATAGCTGATTCTATTAATTGACAGCTTAAGTGTTTTAATGTGCGTTATGGTGCAGTGGATAATGGCTCGGAATGAGAAATTAGGGAGCCGAGTTCGAATTCCAGTTGAATTCCACGCATTCACTTACGCGCAAATACCCTTGAGAAAGATATTAATCCGTCTCTTCCTTCCAGTTATAGGTTAAATAACAGGACAGATTGGGTTCTATTGTCTCGGCTGGCAACCAGTCTACTGCAGAAAGCAATGGCAACCTACTGCGGGATAATCTTCTGCTCAGTCAGTCAAGTCTCTTTCGAGACATGATCGCCCAAGCGGGTTTCACGTATGGCACTTAACTGAAATGTTTTAATGAATATTGCTTCGAGAATCTATAGTTTGCTTTTGTTGTTTTCTTGGGGTAGGATAGTTGTATTATCGATCATTATTTTTTTATATTGTGAATTTAGACAGGAATGTTGTGATAGATGTCTACAAATGGATGACTGGTCAGATAAATGTAATGTAAGATGTCTAGTTAATGTGGTTCACATTAACAATATAATCACAATAAAATCTATAGAGAGAGATTTTTCTCATTCTGCAGACCACGTCAAGAGATGTTTAACCAATCACTGAGCAGTAAATAAAAGGATGTGAGTTGACTTGGAATAAGAAACCAGTAAGTAGAGTTTGAACTCCAGTCCAGTGCGTTACATTCACCTTCATCTGGATTATAATAAATAATAATAAATTACTTATAAATGGAACCTCTTTTGTGTGTGTGTGTGTGTGTGTGTGTGTGTGTGTGTGTGTGTGTGTGTGTGTGTGAATGTGTGTGTGTGTCCTTTAACTATAGACTCCAAAACGGCTGAACTGATTTTCTTGAAAATTTAGACAGTTGTATTATAAGTGCCTGCGAGTGTTCTTAGCTAAGTTTTGTGTCAAGGTACCCCTGATAAATATCGAAAAAAATCGAGTTACAGGAGGAGTGGTCCGATTTTAATTGGACTCATAGACAAAGACATAAGAAACAATGTTCAGAAGTTTCAAGGTTGCAGTTCTTACAATAGTGCAGAAAATCGATGTGTTTATATATATATATATAGTATTGTAATAGTTGTTACAATGGTTTATAAATTCATAGGCCTATGAATTTATAGGCCATTGTAACAACTATTACAATATAACGCTCTACATTTGTATCGAGCACTCTATAAAAGTAAATGCATGAACAACAGGTTGAAAAAAACCTATGAGTTCTACAACTTAGTTACACTATATATATATATATATATATATATAAAAGGCAAGATGTTTGTGTGTCTGTTTATCTGCCTGTATGTATTTTTTTTCAGCCCTTTAATTCTAGTTTTTGCTTCGGGTTTGGCTCTAAGTAGGTATAAGTGTAGTTCTTAGTCTCAGCCATGATACCATTTACTCAGAGGACTTATTTAGCCTTCAAAATTCAGTTTACGACGAAAAACTTATTTGATATCGATACCAGGAAATCCAAATTTGACTTACATCCATTCATTTTTCTTTCAGTCTATGGTTTTGCTTTAACTGGAAACAACTATTGCTTTTTAGTCTTTCGTGCCAACATCCAAAGAGTCTGAGCTCCAGGACCATGGATTAGTTTTAAAGCTTTCATTACACCTGAGCAACGCTGGGCTATACTGCTGGTAATAAATAGAACAGGAAACTTGTCCTTGGAACTTTTTTTGCTGGATCACTGCATGCAAATAAGTGGCAGTTTTGTGAGTCCAGAATTAAGATGCCGTTGAGGTAAGATGTTCTGTTTACAATGAATTGTTCACATGGCTCAAGTCAAGTCCAAAAAAAAGAAAATTCACCTTCATACAAATATCCTTAGAAAATGTATGCATCCATCACATTCCCCCTCCAGCAAGACAGACTGGGTTCTATAGCCTTGGTTGGCGACCAGTTTAGGTAAAGGAAAACCTAATTCAAATTATTCTGTAGATGGTTGGTTTCTGTCAGGCTATCTTGCCTGACACACCACTTTTGCCACAGCTGCAGTTCATTCAGTGCCCCTAAGGCTCTAATGGGTTACAAGGTTTTTGATTAAAAATTAGTCTAGCTAGAAAAAGTCCTATCATAAAATTTACTGAGCGATATGTAGTGGGAATACTGATGGAATACTGATGGTGTAATTGCTGTTAGTATCTGGGAAAGGGGAGAGAGACCAGTAAAAGGGGCCTAAGAGTTGACATTAAAAGTACTTTGTTGTTCCAAAACGTTTCTCCTCATGCCTTCTGCAGACAATTTTCTTGCATGTCTTCAAACTTATGAGCAGTAGAAACACAAGATTTTACGAAAACGCTTGATTAACAGCATTGAGATAATCTTTCAAAAATTGGCATTTTTCAGAATTATTATTGGAAACAAAATTTGGAACCATTCTACAGATCTTTTGCAGTAGTTATCCTATTTTAATTGCTGCATTTAGAAATATCAGGTCCTTGTAAGTCTCGTCAAGTAGTAAAACCAGGAGAAATTAGACAGATAAGCGGTCAACTTGGGGTTGGGATTTAAACATGGCTTAGAGAAAACGATGGCATAAGTGACCCAGGATTTTAATTTTATTAACGTGCGTTGTGGTGTAACGGATATCAGCTTGGAATGGAAAAATTGGAGAGAGCCAATTTTTATTTCTTGTTGAATTTGTTGCATTCACTTTCATGCAAAATACCATTAATAATGGTATGAATCCATCTTTTATCCTTCCAGCTATGGGCTGAATAGCATTAAAGATTGAGTTCTGTAGCCTTGGTTGGCAACCAGTCTACCACAGGAAAAAATGGCAACAGACTGCGGGCTAAATCTTCTGCCTAGTCAGTCACGAATCGAAAGAGACATGATTGCCTAAGCATGTATAAAGCTTATGGCATATCATGTTGAATACACCGATTCTCGTTCGATCACCGAAGTTAAGCAACATTGAGCCTGGATGGGTGACCACTTGGGGAACTCCAGGTGCTGTAAGCGTTCGGTGACAGATGTGTGTGGTGGTGCAGTGGATATCGGCTTGGAAAGAGAAATCGGTGAGCCGAGTTCGAATTCCAGTTGAGTTCCCTGCATTCACTTAAGCACTGGTACCCTTGGGAAAGGTATTAATCTGTCACTTCCCTCCAGTTATGGGTTAAATAACAGGATGGGGCCTGGAGGCAACCCATCTAGTGTTGGTGTCACAATAAAAACACCCTTGGTAGCCCTGGCGAAGCATCAAGTATTCAGTTATTTGACAAGATTATGAATTTCATTGCAAAACTGCGCCAGAGTTCCAAATGCACAGGGAATACTGAGGGGTGTAGTGATTCTATCTTGGCCAATGGCTGCAAGACGACGACGAAGAATGTATCATGTATGGCATTTAACTGTGACTGCAGTAAAAATGCAAACATGGCCTAAAAATACCATGACTTGTATAAGTCTTTGCAGCAACAAGAGACCACCCCTATGTTGCTGAGAGGATAGTTGATGAAATATAGAGAAAAGTTAGCTAGTGTGTGTATATATAATTTTGTTATTACAATGATTTATAAAAGCATTATATCACTACACAAAACTTTTCATGTTTCAGAACAATACTGTTCTTCTTCAGGTGATATTTTTAAAATTAATGATGAAAATTATTTTACAAAATATGAGATGAATTCATAGTTATTCAGAAAATTAAGGAGGGGTGGTTGGGGGAAGTTAAACAATATGGTCAAATAACACTGACACACCAACAATCAAAAGTGAGAATTAGGTTGAACTATGAAGTTGAAAACTGGTCGTGTGAAGAACATAATAGCTTCATGTCAAAACATGACACATTTTTGTTTTGTTAGGGTAAGATACATACTAGAAACATGCATTATTCAAATGAGTAGACAGTTTTTAACAGCAGGTTGGATTTTAGGTTTTTTTAAAATTTAATTTTATACTACTTCATCAGTTAAAGAGGCTGGATTGTTTAGGTTAAAATTAGAATTAAGTAATCATGGTATACTAAGATATATCAAAGTTATAAAAACCAAATAAGTATTATGTAAGTCATCAATCTTAATTTTTTAAGTAACATTATAGGATAAGTTATAAATGAATATTATAATTTTAAAGAGAAATAAGCTCTACTCTGTATTGAGCACACTTTATAAAAGCAAATGCATGAGCAGTAGGTTTTAATCTATCCGTACTTTCACATTCTTATGAGTGATATGTATCATTTTTTTTTTCATTTGAACCCAATCTATCCTGCTATTCAGCCTATAGCTATAGGGATAAGAGATGGATTCATACAGTTATTAATGGTATTTTATTTAGCAACCTTGGTTTCTACCTTTTGGTGTCTTCAGGCAATTTACAATAACTGATTTTACCATTTTTCAAATGTTCACAAAACAGGGATCTTTTATGAAGGTGCAATTTTCAAATATATATTAAAAAAATATGGCTGGCCACTTATTTCAAGATTACCCATTTACCAGTGGTTTATACTGCAACTCTGCTGAGCAGACCTTAATTACAGTTTCTGGAAGAAAGGGCATTATATAGCAAGGCCAAGAAGCTGAAACCCTTAGTCATGATGAATTGTGACTGAGCCAGCATAACCATCAGCGAACCTTCAAAGAGAGCCGTCTACCCAATTTAAGTCACAAGGCTTGGGTCAACCTGTGGTATGGTTTTCAGGCACTTTCCAAAGGTGCTGCATGTTAGGATCACCTCCTTCAGATTGATAACATATAGAGGCCACCTTCCTGACCAACTGACCATAGTGAGAGTTGAACCTGCGTTTCATGGTCAGAAAGCAAATGTACTACCCGCTAGTACATGTGCTCATATATATTTGTCTCCTCCAGATTTTCCGGAGAGTGTATTTCTTGATTTGATGTAGTTCGCCACCTCGTCTGTCGAATTCAGTTTCAATGATGTTGTTTATCGACAGATTGACGGGGTTGCGATGGGTTCCCCTTTGGGTCCATCGCTGGCTAATATTTTTGTTGGTTATTGTGAGACTTTAATTTTTTCTCGCAATGATCGTCCTTTAATGTATCATCAATATGCGGATGATACTTTTTGTCTTTTTAATAATGAGGACGAAGCTGACACTTCCCTCACTCTTTTAAATTCTGTTCATCCGTCCTTACAATTTACCGTTGAGAAGGAGTCAAATTGTTGTCTTTCCTTTTTGGACGTTCTCGTACATAGGAATTGTAATGGCTTTTTGACTTCAGTAATTAGAAAGGATACTTTTTCTGGATTATATATATGTTGGGATTCATTTTGGCTACGCCAACATAAAATTAATTAAATTAAACTTTGACTTATAGAATTTTGAAAATTTGTTCCAGTTCCTTTCTTCACGGTGAAATAACTTTAAGATGACACTTTCCAAACATGGATATCCTTTGGACATTTTGGATTCTATTATGTGTCATGTCATCGATAATTTTTATAAGGTTAAGTCACAAGTAGTTAAAAAATGTCCAATTTATTTACGACTACCTTATATTGGAACAGATGGTGAGGTTTTAGCTAGGTGAATTTCTCAGTTTGTTGGCAAATGTTATTTTTCTGCCAATGTTTGGGTTATATGTTTTACACGGCAAATTCTTTTCTCCATTCGTAAGGATGTTTTACCTCCACTTCATATTAGTTCTGTTATTTACAAATTTCAGTGTAGTTGCAGATGTGACTATATAGGTACAATATTCCAGCGTTTGGATCAAAGAATTAAACAGCATTTATCTCCCAGAATTTTGGCCTCAGCCGCCAATAGTAGCCAACTTGTGAATACTTCCGCATCTTCAATAGCACAGCAGGTTATAAATAGCAGGAATTGTGTGGTTGGATTGAGTGGTGAGAACTTTACAATTTTATCAAGGTCCCACTCACTCTTTCATCTAAAGGTGCTAGAGTCCATATACATGAGATCCTGACAGCCTTTTCTCTGTAAGCAGAATGCCTTTTGGGTCTGAGTGTGATTGGGCTCTAGTTTTCTGTGAAATCCCTCCCCCTCAATACTCATTTAATCTTTTAATCACGATTTAGAAAATCCCAGAACTTGATAAGGTCTGGGCAAAATTGGTTGTTTTTTTTTTCTTAGTCATCGAAAATCCAATTATTCCTTGCTATTATAAAATTTTGCCCTGTGAAGAATCTTTTCACACACACACACACACACACACACACACACGTAAAAATGTATACACGATATTCTATGGTTAAGCAGAAGTGTAGACCTATTTCAGGCAAACATCATCAGCTTCTGTCTTTATTCTACAAAGATCCTATAAAATCTTCTGTACAATAAAGACGAAAGCTGAGGATGGTTTGCCTGAAATAGGTCTATACTTCTGCTTAATCATGGAATAACGTGTGTCTTCATTTTTACATATATTTGCTCTATATGTGTTTATATACATATATTAAGAGTTTTCCTAGAGAGTTATCCTACCACTGTATGTACAGGATACTCCATTGGATTCTTTTATATCTACACTGCATGTTATATATATATATATATATATACACACACACACACACACACACACACACACACACACACACACACACACACACACTCCTGTTCAAAAATTTAAGACCACTTAAAAATCTTTAAAAAGAAATTTTTTTTTTACAGATAGATTTTAAACTCCTACCACTTAAGGTTACCAATACTACAATCTAAAAGGTTATGGAAACAAAAAGCTACATTCCAAACATTTTATTTAGAAATTTACATTTTTATAAAATGAGGCGATTTACGCATGATCAAAATTATAAGACCAGGGGTATAAATTGTTACATCTATGGTAATTCCAATGTTTTTAGTTCAGTTAGAGATTAGCAATCACTGCGTAAAGGTGTTACCATGCCTAAAGCAAGCAAACTTACCAAAGTTGAACGTTCTCGAATTCCATAAGCAAGGTTTGTCACAGCGGGCAACTGCAGCTAAGGTAAATCGCAGTAAAACTGATTTGCAACTTTCTAAAGAACAGATAGATCTATCTACTCCAATTGAAAAAATATATATATATATATATATATATATATATAATATGTGTGTGTGTGTGCGTGGTACATTGTAATGTTGCTTATTGTCAAAATTGCTCTTTTTACAGTAGTCTACTGGTAAAAAGGCATTTAAGGCAAGCAGGTCTTTTTGTCAAAGTGTTGGATAGTGTTAAGAGAATTAATGAAGAGAGGTTTTTCCACTTAAACAACACTGCTTGGTTAAGTGAAAAACCTCCCTACATTAATCGTGTGTAATTAATGGCATTAATTCTTTTTTTTTAACTGTGACAGGTCTCACTAGCGATTTCAATCAGGTGGCCCAGTAAAGAGGAATAGTAATTTGCCATATGACAAAGAGTTTGGTCAGATAGAAAAAAGACTGAGAAAGAATGGTAACTGAATTGTTCAATATCTACAATGAGACGATGCTCGATATGTTTGAGGTGAAGTATATTCATTTACGCACAAATACTCTTGGGAAAGGCATGAACCCAACTCATCAAATAGTAAGACATATCAGTAAATCATTATTATTATCTCCAAAATCTTTCAATTTAAAATATTTTCTGGCTTTAAATAACTTGCAAAAGGTTGATAAGCTGTAAAAAAAAAAGAAAAAAAAAAAAAAATCAATTCAAAGGCTAAGAATTCTGGTGAACAATAATATTTTTTGTATTTATTTCCGAGATGAGTAATTTTCATCAGCTAATCTATGGACCCCTGATGATGACCAGAGTGTACTTTGTCAAAACATTGTGTCTATTATAATACCTACATCAACCAAGACGAGAACAAAAGTTTGAAATAATATTCTTTTTGACTTGTAGACCCCCTGCCTTAGTCATTTCTTACTTGTTGACATACGAGTCTGAAATATAGAAGTAGTGGAATAGCAAGATAAAGAAAACAGGTGTTCAAGGTTAAATACTGGTTTTGATAAATTTATTTCAACGTCAAAACTTGCTGAATTACATTTATCATTGATTACCATACAAAAGGATTTTTTTCCTTTTCATATCAAAGAATAAATTATGTGGGTGCAGGAAAACAAAAAAAATATTCACACCCACTATTCATTCATATAAGCAAGTATATACATGCACATAAATCCCCTGCGATACCATTAATTAGACAGTTAAATGCCATAAGTGACACACACTCGGACGATTGCCACTATCGATCCATGACTGACTAGGCAGAAGATTTTCTCTGCAGCAAGTCGCCATTTTTCTTGGAGTAGACTGGTTGCCAACCAAGGCTATAAGACCCCGGATCTCCTGCTATTTTTCTTTAATCATTCCACCCCAAGCGAGGCAGTACTGCTACTGATGTGCAGGGGGCTACATAAGTAAAAGTTTAGGCAGGAGGAGAGTGAAGAGAAAGATGAACCAGTTACAGGGGGTGTCAGAGAAAGAGCAAAAGAAGGATGGGAACACAGCTGTGAAGACAGTTATGAAGGTAGAGAGAAAGGAAAAGAACAAGATACACGGGGTGATGTAGAAAGGACTGGAGTCAAGTGGATAAGAGATGGGAACTGACATTGCATTTAAATTCCTGGAGGTTGTAGCTGTTAGAAAAGCAAGTATATAGAAAGGAGTTCCACAGGTGGGAAATGCAAAAAAAGCTGCTGGAGTAGAATTGTTGGCTGCATTTGGTAGATTTGTCTGTAAAAGGGTGGGACCTTGTCAGTGTTTGCACAAGTAAATTCTTGAGGAGGGGTACCCGTGACCTAAGTTCGTCGGAGCAGAAGCCATGAAAATATTTGTAGAAGAGACAGAGGGAAACCACAGGGTAACAACAGCCTATCAGTTAAGTGCCGTACATGATACACGCTTGGACAATCATGTCTCTTTCGATCCATAACTGACTAGACAGAAGATTTACTCAGCAGTAGATTGCCAATTTTTTTTGTGATAGACCGGTTGCCAATCAAGGCTATAGAACCTAATCTGTCCTATTCAATCCGTAGCTGGAGAGAGAAGAGATGGATTAATATCTTTCATAAGGGTATAAGTGAATGCAACAAACTCAACTGGAATTCAAACTCAGCTCCCTAATTTCTCATTCTGAGCTGATATTCATTGCACTACAGGGATTTAGGTTTACGGCCATATTATGTTTGGGCAGTACCTAGATGCTTGATCACTTGACAATACTAGGTGCTGTAAGCTTGGATGTGTGGGTTGTATAATGGGCAAAAACTCAGGATGAGAAATCTGAACTGAGAGTTTAAATTCCAATAAGGTTCATTATATTTATTAGGTTATCCCAAAAGTTTGTAAACACTTGCGAAATGGGTCTATCTGGTCCAGCACAATCGAGACAAGCGATGGGTTCAGAAAGGGCAAGAGACACTGTCAGTTCCAAAACAAGATCAATTCGGCAAGAAAGTCACGTTGTCTGTTTGGTGGAACTTTGATGGAATTGTGCATTTTGAGTTGGTTCTAAATGGTCGTGACATCAGTGCCGAACTTTACTGTCAGCAACTTGAGTGGGTGTACGAAAAGTTGAAGCAAAAGTACCTGGCTTTGATCAACCGAAAGCGCACTTTGATGCAACAGGACAATACCAAGCCACACACCGCCAGGAAGACCAAAGACAAGTTTGAAGAGCTGGACGGCGTTTAGGTTCTTCCACATCCAGTTTACAGTACTGACTGTAGGCCATCAGATTACAGCCTTTTCCGCTCAATGCAACACTTTCTGAAGGGTCGCCGATTCAACTCGTTTAATGAAGTCGAGGAAGCGTGTCAAGAATTCTTTGATTCGAAGCCAGCTGAATGGTACTTTCACCAGATCCGAAAGCTTGCAGATCAATGGCAGAAAGTCTTGGAAAATGATGGTTTTTATTTTGAGCAATAATTTTTGTTGTTTTTGTGAGTAAAAATTTCAATTTTTTGCAAGTGTTTATGAACTTTTGGGACAACCTAATACTTGTATACACTTGGGAAAGGCATGAACCCACCTCTTATCCAGGGAGAAACAACTGGAGAAGGAATGTGACAGGGGATGGGAGAGATGATGAAAGGGAACATGATGGTAAAAGGAGATTGGGAAGCAACAGGAGAGAGATCCGGAATGAGGAACAGGAAGCAATGGCAGATATGACGAGGGGGGCGGTGAGAGGGATGATAGAGTGGAAACCTGATGAAAGAATGAGAGAGGTGGCAACCTGGTAGAGAAACGGGAGGGGAGATATAAGTGGAAGGAACCTGCCTGTGGGGGGGGAGAAAATAGAAGAAACAGCAGCGGTGGTGGGGGTGATGGTTGACAGGATCAGAAACCCGATAAGGAAATAAAGATGATGAAAGTGGAAGCCTGATGGTGGGGGCGTAGGAAAGATGATGGGATAAGAAACTTGTTTGGAAAGAAGAATGGGGAGGGGGCAGGAGAGGCAACAAGAAAGAGAACCTATGACTGGGGTGGGATGACCTGACATAAGAATGGGTGAGTCTAACCAGACAGGGAAAGAGGAGTGGTGGTGAGTAGTGGGGCAGAAGACATACTGGTGGCTGGGGAACCTGACCCACCAGGGAGAGAGAGAACAAGAAACTTTATCAATTGAATCTTTCTATTTGCATGCAAAATGATGGAACATTTTTGCCAATTTTCCAAAGATTGTAACATTTTCTACTTCTGTAAAAGGAACGCAAATCAAATTTTACTTAGCACCCAAGATAGGTTTATAAAAACTACTTCTGACAAATTTCTATGACATTTGACTTATTGCAAGTATTAAACGAATACGAATTTACCAATCGCACCTAGTGTGTATATATATATATATATATATATATATATACATACACACACACACACACACTAGCAGTATAGCCTGGCATTTCTCGGGTGTTGATTTCCTGGAATCGATATCAAATTTTCTGCACTATTGTAAGAACTGCAACCTTGAATCTTCTGAATATCGTTTCTTATGTCTTTGTCTATGAGTGTTTCAAATTTGATGATAATTAACTATTTTAGTTGATGGTCAAGTTTCTAGAAAGGGGTAACACAAAGAAAGATTTAGATCTGAAATCTTTATTCTTTTAAATGATCAATTTGGTTTGTTTGTAAAATATGTTAAGAATAAGCTACAGTTTGAAGAAGTTAATTGTTATGAGTGTTTGTCTAAATGCTTTTGTGGTCCAGAGTATCAAATTTAATTTCTTAATGGTTAAAAACATAAAACATGCAGTTATACAAGTGATTTACCGTCATAACATTTCCTGTAATTCTTCTGGCTAAAAGACGAAAACAGAGAATCAGTTCCTACCAATCTATTTCTATAGAACAGCTCAGAACAGACTGGCAATGTAATTAGTAGAATCTCAAATTTCAAGCTCACAAAAAGTTATTAAAGTGTCTGGTCAACAGAAGAGAAACTGACAATTTAAAAAAAAAAAAAAAAAATCTCTCCCAGTTTGACGAACAGAACAGTTATTGTTTTTGAGAAAAGAATAACAAAATTTAATCTTTATTCTGGTCAAGAAAACAGAGAATCAGTTCCTACCAATCTATTTCTATAGAACAGCTCAGAACAGACTGGCAATGTAATTAGTAGAATCTCAAATTTCAAGCTCACAAAAAGTTATTAAAGTGTCTGGTCAACAGAAGAGAAACTGACAATTTAAAAAAAAAAAAAAAAAAATCTCTCCCAGTTTGACGAACAGAACAGTTATTGTTTTTGAGAAAAGAATAACAAAATTTAATCTTTATTCTGGTCAAGGAAGTGTCCAAAGAAATATAAGAACTTTAAGCAAGGAACATTTTTTATGATATAAGGAACTCTTGTAACAGCACCATAAAGAACAAAAGACAATAGACTTGTGTTTCGCACTAATTAGAAGAAAAAAAAAAAAAAAAAAAAAATATAGAAGAATTATTTAGTCAAAAGAGCATTTGTGGTTAGGTATACTAAGAGTTATAAACGGGTAGTGCTATATATAAAACAGTATTTATATTATTCGGACTATTGTCTTCATCTTTGTTGTCATTCATCTCAGAAATATAGACAAACTAGCAGTATAGCCCGGCGTTGCTCAGGTATAATGAAAGCTTTAAAACTAATCCATGGTCCTGGAGCTCAGACTCAGCCTAAAGAATATTTGAAATAATAAAGTAATTGCGACAATTTACCAATCGCACCTAATTATATATATAATATATATATATATATATATATACATACACACACACACACACACACACACAAGCAGTATAGCCTGGCATTTCTCGGGTGTAATAAAAGCTTTAAAACTAATCCATGGTCCTGGATCTGAGACACTTTGGACATTGGCATGAAAGACTAAAAAACAATAGTTGTTTCCAGTTAAAGCGAAACCGTAGACTGAAAGAAAAATGAATGGATGTAAGTCAAATTTTGATTTCCTGGAATCGATATCAAATTTTCTGCACTATTGTAAGAACTGCAACCTTGAATCTTCTGAATATCGTTTCTTATGTCTTTGTCTATGAGTGTATCAAATTTGATTAAAATCGGATCACTCCTTCTATAACCCGATTTTTTCGATTATCGATATTTATCAGGGGTACCTCGACACAAAACCTAGCTAAGAACACTTGCAGACGCTTATAGTACAACTGTGTAAATTTTCAACAAAAATCAGTTCAGCCTGTTTCGGAGTCTATAGATAATGGACACACACACAGAGACAAAGTTCCATTTATAAATAAGTTTATATATATATATATATATATATATATATATGTGTGTGTGTGTGTGTATGAATAAATGTTATGGGCCCTGGCACCTCAGCTTCAGTAACTTTTGTGATGAATAAGAAATTAAATGTAGCTCTTCTTTTCACTATTTACAAATTTCTCAAGCCAGTGTGATATGTAATTTTGACCAATAGAAAAAAAAAAAAAGAAAAAAAAAGAGAATTGATCCCCCCTCTCCACCAAAGGAAATAGACAAAGTCGAATTTTGTGATCTAATGTTAATTTTCTAACCAGTGAAAGGAGCGATTTACAAAACTGAGAGAAGTCAACAAGCCAGGGTGAACAAGTCTTTTGATGATATTCAAGGAAAGACAGTGAAATTAGTCAGTTAATGTGACAAAAGAAATTTCAATCTGCTGAGTCGGACATGCCTCCTTGAAATACCTTCACTTTCCTTTTCTTTCTTGCCTGTTATTTGTTTTCATCTCTTCTTTGTCCTCATCATTCTTTTTATCAACAAAAAAGAAAACAAGATACTGACGGACTCCTAAAAAGAAAATTAACGTCAATAAATACAATTTTCCTTTATTGCTTTACCTTCCTTTTAGCTTTCTAGCTGGCAATTAAAAGAATCAAAGAAACACAGACTTGATCACTACCCTATTAATATTTTCTGCATAAACACATTCGCTACCTCCAACTACAAAGTCTGGATCCATTTAACTTCATACTACGCTTTCTCTTGGAACATTTACACATTTAATAATTTCATTTCTACAAAATTGATGTTATTCAGTTCTTTTAATAAAATCCCACTTATTATACAAACAAAATACTTATATTTTTTTTCCAACCTTCAACCTCCTGATAACCTTAAATTGTGGGAAGTTTGGTTATGTTTGGCACAAGGCCAAAATAATAAACATGATTAAGCTCTCTACTTCACTTTACTCACTGCCATAATGTAGCTTCTGTGCCTTTTCTATAAATATTTTCATGGTAAGTGTTCTGATAAACTTTCCAGTTTGGCATCTAGACTTTGTAAATTTAAGCACAGTACTAGCTCTCATTAGCAAAGTTCAATCATTTTACAGTTGAAGTGGTGAGATGTGACTGTAAGTTCTATGCTAACAGTTTCTTCTCTTGCACTTATATTCCAGCTGATTTTTTCCAGTCTAAATTTGACTTTAAAAAATTTAAATGCAATGTCAATCGTAATCCTCTGTCTTCATAATTCCTCTTTTATTGTTCTCTCTCCTTAATTATGTTTTCTTTTTTTCATATTAATATAAGTCCTATGCTAACAGTTTCTTCTCTTGCTTGTGGAACTCTTCCGGCTTCTTGCTTTCCACTCAACTTTGATCTTCAAAAATTTAAATGCAATGTCAATTGTTGTCCTCTGTCTTCTTAATTTCTGTTATTTTATTGTTCTCTCTCCTTAATTATGTTTTCTTCTTCTCATATTATTATAAGTCCTTAGCTTATTGAAAGAAAGATTGGTGTAACCAAAAAGCAATGAAAAGGCAACCATTTTTTATCAGTAACAAAATTAATGAAATACTGAATTCTATTTTATTTTCAATTTTCTAGACAGAATGCAAGTAAAAAAATAAAAATGACGTAAAAAGATTCGTAATGATAAACATTTCGCTGACAGATTTATATTAGCTTAGAAACAAAACATGCACGCCTGTTTAAATAGAGAAGATAAAATGTCCTACATCAAAATAGCAAAGAAAAAAATGGAGGTGGTGTTGCCATGAGTAACAATCAAATGCAGATATTTGACCACAACAACAAAATGAAGTGTTTATTTAGTGAAAATACATTTACTTGGGACACAAGGGTGAAAGGAGAAGAGACAAGAAAAGTGGCTTGTCATCATTAACTATGTCTAGCTAGTTTCAGTTCCTGACACATTCATTCTAGCAATTGACTATCACAAGAACTCATCCCACTCCATTCAATTCAAATATCTACCAGAATACGGCATTTTCACAGGAAACCTAATAATACACCCATGATGGAAAGAAGAAATTAAAATACTCCAACTTTACAAACATAGAAATAGGAAAATGATTTTTATTTTTACTAATCAAAAAAGTCAAATGATTTGAATGAACAGTGACACAATGGGACCTCAGAGGATTAATAATAATAATAATAATAATAATAATAATAGTTTTTTGAATTCCTTGGTTACAATCAAAATATAAAGACCTGGAAATTGAAATAGAAAAAAATGTGGGAATTGAAAACAAGTATCTTGCCAGTGATAGTTGGTGCACTTGGAATGATAAAAAAATGGAACAAAACAACACATTGAAAGAATCCCTGAAAACCCCAGCTTAAGAGATATACGAAAAATTGTCTTGTAAAGTACAGCCCACACACTAAGGAAAACTTTGTTTATGTAAGGCTAGGGATGTTAGGTAGATATGAAAAAACATGAAAGAGCCATAACAACACACAACTACCTGCCTTAGGTCTTCTTGCAGACTTGGTAGATAGTGCGACCATAGCAGAAATTGATTTATAATGAAAAATGACATCATAATAAAAAGAGAACAGTAAAGAAAAAATTCTAGTAACTTGTTGAAGTTTACAAAAAGGTTG
Organism: Ascarosepion bandense; assembly: GCA_037127315.1. NCBI lineage: Eukaryota > Metazoa > Mollusca > Cephalopoda > Sepiida > Sepiidae > Ascarosepion > Ascarosepion bandense. The sequence continues at coordinate 193,802 of JBBBDQ010002177.1, forward strand.
ACTGAAAATTTGAAAAGAAAATGTGTTAAAAAATTATGTTTAAAAAAAAAAAAAAAAAAAAAAAAAAAAAAATGAAATTTAACAATTTTAAGGAGGATCAAAACTAAATGGCATTTGGTAATATTGAGCAAAGCCAAGACTACCTATCCTTTCCCACTTCCCGCCTATAAGAAAGAGACCATTAATGTATCCTCAAAAGGTGTCAAATAGAAAAACATGTTGCCAATAAAGAAACCCTGGTACTCACCAAAATAACATTTACGATATTTCTTGACAATGAGCCAGGAGAAACATCTGGTTTGAGTTGGCCACCCAGAAGATAAATATTCTTACACAAATAGAGATTAGCCCGACAGGTTCATTCATTTTAATTTCTGTAAAATTTGTCAAAAATCTTGTATAAGACATTAATTCAAATTCTTTGGAGACAAGTCAGAGAAAAATTCATTAGTGGCTTGAAGTGACCATAGGCAAAAAAGCTGTGTGGTTTTGTTGACTGAGAAACACAAAGATTGTTTTTTCGTTTTTTTTATTACTAGAGATTGGGAATATTTTTCTTTCCCTGCCCTCATAAAACATCTGAGATTGGCTGAGTTTTGGCAACCTTGATGGGCTCCCTGGCTTTGTAAAAAAATTTTTGCACACACACACACGAAAATATATCTTACATAATGAAAACCTACTTTGTTATTAAAAATTGCATAATGTTAATTAAGCTGTGCACTTTCCACCAATTTCAAGTAGAATGAAGTTGTTCATTTTAATTGAAATACACAAGTAGAATTAGAATCAAAACATCCTTCCTCATCAAATCACCGTTACCAGTAATTTGTCAATTTAAGCGACCCAAGTACTGAGTGTATATTCCAAGATGAAGTGCTTCCTACTAATGTTGCCCAACATTACTTACTGTTATATATTAAAAAAAAAAAACAAAAAAAACAAAAACAGAAATGTTTAATCTTTGTACTCACAAAAATTGGTGTCAAATGGACTTACCAAGATTATTATTATTAATACTGTATAAACTTTTCACTCCCTCAGCAATTTTTATTTACAAGATTATATTAGGTTGTCCAAAAAGTGTGTAAACACTTGTTAAAAATTGAATTTTTATGCAATTTTGCGTTTATATTGTTATAGTGATCTTCATTTTTGTATTCCAGATAATTGATAAAGTTGAGCTGGAAGTTTTGATTCGTCACTGCTAGAAGCGAGGTTTTTCAGCCAGAAAAGCTGCAGAAAAGATTTGTGCTGCTGAAGGTGAAGGAACAATTGCATATGCGGCGATCTCAAAGTGCTACAAGCATTTCGATTCTGGCGACATGTGTCTTGAAGATAAGCCTCATTTGGGACGGCCGTTCAAGTTGGATGGTGGAGACTTGCAAACTGGGTTGGACATTGCGCCTTCATCGAGCACTGGCTGATGAGCTTGGAGTTGCCAAATCAACAATTCACTGACATTTAAAGCAACTTGAATTTGTTCACAAAAAGCTGTGTCAAGATCTGCACAAACTCACCAAAGCACAAGCCAACAGACGAGTTGAAATTTGCAGTCAACTGCTCAGCAATCCATTGGACGAGCGTTTTTGGAAGCGCATTGTGACATTCGACAAGAAATGGATCTATCTGTTCCAGCACAATTGAGACAAGCGATGGGTTCAGAAAGGGCAAGAGACACCGTCAGTTCCAAAAGAAGATCGATTCGGCAAGAAAGTCATGTTAATAATAATAATAATAATAATAATAATAAACATAAAATTACAAACAAACAAATAACAATAAAAATAAGGAGAAAGAGTAAGTAGTTCAGTCTGAACTACAAACAGATCCAATGCCATTATTTGGAACCGGACTCTTTCTTTTTTAATTCTTTTTTCCCTCCTTTCTTTCTCCTCTTTCCCCTTATTTTTATTGCTATCCCTCTCTTCATTTTAAGAAAAGACTCATTCCGGCAGAAATTTTGTACCAGATGTAAGGTATATTGTAAGGTCTATTGATATGAGCTAATTAAACACATTGAAATGAGCTATAGTTTGTAACCAATTGAAATGACGTATTGAGTTTTCCTTTATAAACTATATACACACACGCACGCACGCACTAGCAGTATAGCCTGGCGTTACTCAGGTGTAACGAAAGCTTTAAAACTAATCTCAGACTCCAGGGACGTTGGCACAAAAGACTAAAAAGCAATAGTTGTTTCCAGTCAAAGTGAAACTGTAGACTGAAAGAAAAATGAATGGATGTAAGTCAAATTTTGATTTCCGGGTATCGATATCGAATAAGTTTTTTTCGTCGTAAACTGAATTTTGAAGGCTAAATAAGTCCTCTGAGTAAATGGTATCATGGCTGAGACTAAGAACTACAATTATACCTACTTAGAGCCAAACCCGAAGCAAAAACTAAAATAAAAGGGCTGAAAGAAATACAGACATACAGGCAGATAAACAGACACACACACAAACATCTTGCCTTTTATAGATTATATGAACGATTTTCAGCACTATTGTAAGAACTGCAACCTTGAAACTTCTGAATATCGTCTTTTGTCTTTGTCTATGAGTGTATCAAATTTGTTAAAATCGGACCACTCCTTCTATAACCCAATTTTTTCGATTATCCATATTTATCGGGGGTACCTTGACACAAAACCTAGCTAAGAACACTTGCAGACAATTATAGTACAACTGTGTAAATTTTCAAGAAAATCGGTTCAGCCATTTCAGAGTCTATAGGTAACAGACACACACAAAGTTTCATTTATAAATAAGTTTAGATATTGGCTCTGTGCCTTATATATTAAAACAAACCAGGATCTTACAAGAATTCTCAATTTAATATATCATATATGTGTGCATATATAACACAGAGGCCAAATCATTAACAGTGATATATGAATTTTATTTACAAGCCAGAATAAAGTTCATTGTCTTAACTGTGAATATAATTTTATTTCGTTCTCTTGTACGAAGTGATACTGGAAAGTTCCCAGAGGAGGATCTTCAGTCAGACTCCATAAGCAATTCCATTCATGTGAGAAACTTGATGGATTGTTCAACAACAGTCATTAGAAGAACTTATGAATATTTTTACATTTTCTGATACCTTCCTGGCGTTTGACTGGCGCCAATGACCATCTTTGACCAACATTTGACCAGTCTTGAAGCATGCATACAACTCCATCACCAGTTTTCAAACTAAAGAATGTTTAATGATGAAGTGTTTTGAGGGTCTCTGTAACAAGTTTGTTCAGCTTTACAAAACGTTACTCAAATTTGTCACCCACTGTAAAGATCACAGAGCCATTGCAATACAATAGGAGGACTGATATAATGTAATTTATTTTTTCCTCTGCAACAGTAACAACAGGAACGTATTCATCACTGTTATATAGGACGACTGATATAATGTAATGGTTCAGTATTCTTTTCTTTGTTTCTTTTACTCTAAATCTCTTAATTTGTGAAGAGATTGTCCATCATTCACTACCAAAAAATTTCACAAGGATGTATGAAATCCTGGTTTTGCCATATAGGAAAAGGATCGACTATGCTTGAATCATGTAATGATTGAACACGAGTAGATCGACTCCATGCTTGAATCATGTAATGATTGAACACGAGTAGATGGAAAAGAGAATTCATGCTAGTTCAAAAGGTTGGGTATAAATGGGTGTTAACTGAATGCCCACTTCTGTTGAATGATGCATTTCAGTAATAGATCTGCAATAGTCCTTAAGTAATTTGCTTTGGAAATGGCTACTGTTCTTGTAGTGGATAGGAAATTAAAAGTTAAGCGTGACCTTCTCCACTTTTATTCAAATCCCACAAAACTATAAGCAACCAGGAACCAGACGTAAAATTTTATTTTTTCCTCTGCAACAGTAACAACATGAACGTATTGGAGATGTCAGGAAGATCAAACTCGGCTAACTTAAGCAACCAGTAAGTAAATCCTATTACCACTTCATAAACGTAGAAAACATTTTTCCCAAGCAACCATACACTTCTTCTAGGAGCTGTGTCTCTTCAGGATAGATCTTAGTAGCTTTTGTCCGTTTGCCAAGCCCCTGCCACCATCATTTTTCTCCTTACAATTCTTCTGTGTGTGTTAAATTTTCTAAATCTCCGTTCAAGAAGTTTTTCTTTCTGTTGTTGCGTGTCTTTTTGTTTCCATTTTCCTTAAGATTACCATTGTTTCAAGTCTCTTCTTAATCTGTGAAGAGATTGTCCATCATTCACTACCAAAAAATTTCACAAGGATGTATGAAATCCTGGTTTTGCCATATAGGAAAAGGATTGACTGTATGCTTGAAGAAAAAGTGGAAACCAAATTTTGCGAGTAGATTTTAAATTGATTTACTGACCAATCCAGTGCGAAAAGTCTTAATGACTATAAAAGCTCAGATCAGCAACAGACAGTCAGATGGGATCAGCAGAGACAACACACTAAAATGTCATGGGAGAGGCTTCCACCACGGCCCCGGATGTAAGGTTAGGGTTGCACATAATCCTCTTTCCCCTTCATTCCTGTGTGCTGATTCCTTTTACTACTGGCTTACGGCCATATCACATTGAATACACTGGTTCTTGCTCGATCACTGAAGTTAAGCAACATTGAGCCTGGTCAGTACAGAGATGGGTGACCGCTTGGGAATACCAGGTGCTGTAAGTGTTTGACAGATGTGCGTTATGGTAAAGTGGATATCAGCTCGGAAAGAGAAATCGGTGAGCAGAGTTCGAATTCCAATACCCTGCATTCACTTAAGCACTGGTATCCTTGGGAAAGGTATTAATCTGGCCCTTCCCTCCAGTTACGGGTTAAATAACAAGGGTAGGACTTGGGGGACCCTGCCCTTAAAAACAAATCCCAATGAATCTTGATACTTGAAAAGAAAAATGTATTACTAGACACAAAACTTATATAAAAAGAACAATAAATTGTTGAAAGAAAAAGGTATTACCAGCAATAAATAAATAAAATTTAGTTGGCAATAAATGACCCGCCGAGGTGTTGATGCCATCAAAACTAAACAACCAAACCTTTTACTACTTTTCCCTTAAAGACACTCCTACTGAACAAATGCATGCACGCACGCACGCACACACACACACATACACACACACACATACGTATGCATATACTCTTTCCAACAAATTACTACTAGAACATTGATACCCTTAACTTTCTAATTGAACATTAATTTCCACCCCAATTCATGTTATCTTTTTCATTAACAAATTTCTATTTTAACATGAAAAATGTATATTTTTATTCTTCGACTATTTCATACATTCCAATCTCTAATCTACAGCCTGCGAACCAACCTTATGATGAAAACATAAATCTGTAAGCTGTAGAGAGTTTGGTTATGTATGACACTAAGCTGAATAAAATAACAAAAAAAAAAAAAAAAAAAAAAAAAAAAAAAAAAAAAAACATTAACCATCTCCCTATTTCTACATTTTCTCTAAACTCTTCTACTTGTTGGAAATCTTCAAGTCTTTAAGAGATCTGCCGAACCGTCCATTCCTTCTATTGACCTCTTAGCATCTTACCTCTTTTTGGCAAATAACTAGAGGTTCTAATAAACTCTGAATTGGTTAAGTATCTCACCTTGCAGGACCTTCTTTCAGATAATATGGCTTTCACTTCTCTAGGTCAGTCCATTAGCCTCGTACCTCTTTTTGCCAAAGTATGTGCGTTGTGGTGCAGTGGATATTGGCTCGGAACGAGAAATCGGGGAGCTGAGTTCAAATTCCAGTTGAATTCCTTGCATTCACTCACGCGCAAATACCCTTGGGAAAGGTATTAATCCACCTATTCCTTCCAGTTATGGGTTAAATAACAGGACAGATTGGGTTTTATAGCCTTGGCTGGCAACCAATCTACCGCAGAAAGCAATGGCAACCTACTGCGGGATAATCTTCTGCCCAGTCAGTCATGTCTCTTTCGAGACATGATCACCCAAGCATGTTTCACATATGGCACTTAACTGACTGACTGAATATAATAGTTGAAAACATGATTAAAGTGTCTACTGGGCATAAAGTGGGGGATCAGTTTATTACTTCATAACAATATAAAACTGATCCCCCACTAATTAATACTTAATAATATAGTACATCTCTTCCACCTCTAGCTATGAGTCAAATAACAGGACAGGTTGGGTTCTATAGCCTTGGTCTGCAACCAGTCTACCGCAGAAAGCAATGGCAACCTACTGCGGGATAATCTTCTACCCTGTCAGTCATGTCTCTTTCGAGACATGATCGCCCAAGCATGTTTCGCATATGGCACTTAACTGACTGACTGACTAGAGGCTCTAATCAATTGGTTAAGCATCTCACCTCACAGACTTTTCCTTCAGATAAGCAATAAAGCTTTTCCTTCGTATTTATTTATGAGATGAGTAATTTTCAATAATCTTGAAATTATTTTGGACTTTTGTTCTCATCTTGGTTGATATAGGTGTTATAATAGACACAACGTTTCGACCAAGTACCCTCTAGTCATCATCAGGCATCCAGGGATTGGCTGTTGTGAATTATCTTGTTGATTACTGCGAAATATCCTGTGAAATCAATTATTGTTCATTCATGTTGAATTTAGTTCGTCACTACCAGGTTCAAGGATCGAATTCCAAGATTATTGAAAATTACTCATCTTAGAAATAAATACAAATTATGATAAGTGGCAGGAACCCACTAACATAATCCAGTTGTCAAAATCCATCTGACACTGAATATAAAAGGTTCCAAAAATATACCACTAAAGTCCTTTGAGATGGCGTAGTGAATATAGTAGTTGGTTATACATGTGTTAGTATCATCTAGTGGTCATGAGTTCAATCCGTAGCAATGAACTTAATCCAGCAAGAAAGAATAATTGATTTCACAGGCTATTTCGCAATAACCAACAAGATAATCCACATCAGCCAATCTATAGACACCTGATGATGACCAGAAGGTACTTGGTCGAAACGTTGTGTCTATTATAACATCTATATCAACCAAGATAAGAACAAAGTTTGAAATAATTCCAAGAGCTTTTGCTTCTCTACATCAACTGCTTAATGTTTTTCTTTTACTTATATTCTTTCACACATCTTAGCAGCTTTATTGCCTTGCTTGCGATGAAATGATTTAAAAAACAAAAAGAGTCTACAGATGGGAACATTCCAATAATACTTGCTATTAAAAGTAAAAATAAATAAATCTAGAGAACAGCAAGTTACTGGATCTGCAACTTATTTGACCAATTTATACCAGAAAAACAGGTCGTTAGTAAAAAGCTGTACGTTAAAAATACTGATGAAAGGTTTCTCTGTAAAAATGAGAAGCCATTTTGATCTTCAAATTAGGAAAACATAAGCAAATTTATTCCTCTTCAGTTATTTTCATTATTATGCAGAACAAAGATATTTCTCTTTATCTATTTAATTCAAAGTGGACAATATTGTGTGTGTTGTGGTGCAGTGGATATTGGCTCGGAACGAGAAACCGGGGAGCTGGGTTCAAATTCCAGTTGAATTCCTTGCATTCACTTACGTGCAAATACACTTGGGAAAGGTATTAATCCATCTCTTCCCTCCAGTTATGGGTTAAATAACAAGACAGATTGGGTTCTATAGCCTTGGCTGGCAACCAGTCTACCACAAAAAACAATGGCAAACTATTATGGGATAACCTTCTGCCCTATCAGTCATGTCTCTTTCAAGACATGATCGCCCAAAGCGTGTAGACTGACTGAATATAATAGTTGAAAACATGATTATGGCTTCTACTGGGTATAAAGTGGGGGACCAGTTTTATATTGTGATGAAGTAATAACTGATCCCCCACTTACTACTACTTAATAATATAATATATCTCTTTTCCCTCTAGCTATGAGTCAAATAACAGGATAGATTGGGTTCTATAGCCTTGGCTGGCAATCAGTCTACCGCAAAAAGCAATGGCAACCTACTGCGGGATAATCTTCTGCCCAGTCAGTCATGTCTCGAAAGAGACATGATCGCCCAAGCATGTTTCATGTATGGCACTTAACTGACTGAGACAATATCAAACTTTATCATGCAAATCACACACACAATAAATATAAACTTTTTTTTTCTTCACTTGTGACACTATGCAATTGTTAGGTGCAGCACTTGATGATTGTGGTGCACTGGAGGGAAAAATGTATATTTATTAATAATATAAACTATAGCTCTGTTATACATTGACCACAAGCGCTCAATGTACAACATTTTATATGTCCCAAATAAAAAAATTAAAAAAAACTAAAGAAAAACTTTTCTTCACCAAGACATTTTAATGAAATGTGCCAGCCAAGTGTTTTGTACCTATTCAGTTTTAGCTCTGTGTGTGTGTGTGTGTGTGTATTGTTTTGAGGATGCATTTACAGATAAAAAAAATGTTAATAATGTCTAAAAAGTTATAGAAAAGGAATTCTACTGAGGCCTACTATTACAAAAATGTTTTAAGTCATGAAGTAGTTGTAAAATAGAGAAATTAAGAACAGAACGTCTTGGAAGATCCTAAAATATTAAAAAGAAAACAAAAAAAAAATCTAAAAAATTGGAGACGATTCTAAAAATAAGCAAATTAGATGTTAGCCCCCTATAAAATTTGAAGCAGAAAAAAAAAAAAAAAAAAATTTTACAGTACTTTTTAGCAACACAGTTTTGTGGTTAGTTTTCGTTACCATAACTCAGACCTCTGAAGATGATCTCGGAAAGAGATTGAAAGTACTTGAGTACCTTGAGAAATTAATGATAACATCTGTCAATGTTACAGCTCATTTCTGACCTCTTTCAATTATGATATGCGAAAGATTATTCGTGAGTATGAACGGATTTTATTAAAAATAAGCAGACACAATGTTTGCAATTTATTTAATTTGACACACACACATATATATATATATACACACACACACACGTGTGTTATGATGAATAAAATGTCACCATTTTATATATTTAATTTTGTGCTTCCATATTTGTTTTTGTTGACTGCATGATATAGTTGGGTAACTTGGGCATCATTTGTAAGAAAAAAAGTACCATGATGCAAACTTCTAGTCATTTGCACTGAAAACTTCAGTACAAACATTTGAGAATGTTTGGTTGTCAATTTGAGAAGACTGCAGAGGATTTAGAAAAAAAAGTTGGAAGAGTCTAATGTTGGCTATGAAGGCATGGCAGCTTGGAAATCTCACTCTGATAAGAAATCCAGAATTTATTGGAGAGAACCTCAGACAACACACAAGCCGATATTAAGTGCCTTGAGATAGTGCTGTCCTGGATCAAAAGATTGGCTGCTGGAAGACATATGTCAACAGGATACTGCACCATGCCACACAAGCAAGGAGACCCAGTCATGGCTATCAGACAATCAGACATCAACCATAACATCTATTCACCTAACTCCCCATACTACAAATCCTTGATTATTATATGTGGGGGAGAGCACAATTGAGTCAGAGACCAATTGTTATGGTGAAACATCTATTCCTTAGATAATGAACTCTCCCTCCTATATTAATAAGAGTTAACAGGAAGTTACTTAAGTTCTTCGGAAGTTTTTGACTGTTTTTGTCATTTACAGAACTCTCCGACCTTTGCTTCGTCGAGTTTCGAGCTTTCTATTGGAATATTTTTTTTGGACGGACTTTATTTTACAAAAAAAAAAAAAAAAAAAAAAAAAAAACCTTACTTTTGCATAGATAAGTTTATTTTTATTTAATTTTTCGTTTTCTTGTTTTGTTCTTTTCTTTTTATTGTCTAGCTTTTCGTTTTTTATTTTCGTATTTTGGCGGCCATATTTGTTTTTGTTTAGGTCGGCCGTTTTGAATTAACTTTTGTTTTCATTTTTCTTTCTGTTTTTTGTTTTCCATTTTTTGATTCTTATTTTCAGTTACAACTCGGTTTTGACCTCCATATTTGTTTTGTTTCGATAAGACAAGTTCGTCCCTTTTTATTTTTCCTTATTTAATTTTTTCCTTTTCAGTGACCAGTTCTTGGCTGTTTTTTGAACTTTATTTTTTGTGCATTTTTATTTCAGCCCCTCCCAGACTTTTTACTGAAAGTAATCTTTTAGTTTACTTTCGTATTTTATTTACAACTTAGTGTTTTTTCCCCTCCGAGCTTTGTTCTGCCTATTTAGTTTAATTCTTTTCCCCATATTATTTATTATTTTTGTGTACTGCTTTTTATTTTTATTTTTGTAAAGTTCAATTTGTTATATACTTAAGCCGTTCTTGGCTTATTTCTTCTATATTTTAAACTCCTTTTCTTTTAGTAAGTGGGGTTACTGTAATTTTTTTTCCCTCAATAAGTTGTTTTTGTATTTTTAACCCCTCCTCTTTTGTAGGTGGGAGTATTTAATTTTTGTGTTTTTTGCCTTTAAGGTTAATTTTTCATTGATTTGGAAAAAAATAAATAAATAAATAAAAAATTTAGTTGTCACTCGCACTCATTTTTATTTTCATTTGAAAGTTTATTATTTGATATTTTAAACCCACCTCTTACATAGGTGGGACATTTGCATCATTATGTGATTCTGTGTATTTCATTGACATTTTTATTTTTATTTTTCCTCCTTTTTCCATCCCCTGCAATTTTTCAAATTATCCCCACCTCCACCCCGCCTTCGTGTCATATTTTTCCCCTCCCCATTCCCTCTCCATCCTTTGAAATAATTTCACAAAAAATAGAAAAACAGAGAGAGAGAGAGCTTTAAAAAAAAAAAAGTCTTCATTTAATGATGGCCGCTGCTGATCAGCCAGTGAGGAGGGACATACCCCAGCTAAGGAGAAAACAAAAGATGAAACTGAAAAGACAGCCAAGGAGCCGCCCTCTTGCTGGAAGTCCCCGCCATCATGTATAATAAACCTCGCGTTTTTGGAAAGGGCCAAAGAGAACTAACATCTTCTGAAAGAGGATGGTCTCTTAGAAAACCCCCAAGAATTACAGAAGTTTGAAAAGAGAATGGTGTCGGTCTTCGTGGTGGACAAGCGGTCACGCAAAATTTGTTGCTTCTTGAAAGACACAGTGATCTGTACACTGACGTCCCTGGGGGTCAAACCCCAAAGAATTATTAAGGGAACAGGGTTCTTCATGTGGGACATTCTGTTACCCACCACCAAGGATTGTGAGGAGATGGTTCGCCGTGACCTCATAACTAATGAACTAATAATCCGTACTGAGTATGAAGGCCGGCGATGGACCATGTAGCAGTCTACGAGGTCCCTCCTCAAGTTGTTGGGGAACATCTAGCAGCTTTTCTTAGTAAATATGGCCAAATAGTTAGCGCCACTTCTGACAACTTGAACGGGGGATGGAGCTTCGATATTATGCTCGATCGTTTGGCCTTTGTCTCCGTCCCCAACTGTTTGGACTTTTGTGGCCAGAAAATGCCGGTCATTGTGGCCGGCAGAAAACCAACCTGTTGGAAGTGTGGTGAGACTGGTCACCTTGCCGCTTCCTGTCCAGACAAAAAGGCCTCTGGACTTCCGGCCACTACTAACGCAAATACCCCTTGGCCTGATTCTGATAGTTCCGCAGCGCCTGTAATGGGCCAGCCAGCGGCACGCACCGGTAGGGTGAAACCTTCGGTTGGGGCTAGCCCTACACAAACCCTGAATCCATCTCCTCCTGCAAGTGCGAGTCAGGAGAAGGAGGAAAGGGAGTGGAGTGTCGTTGATAGAGGCAGAGGGAAGAGACAAACAGCGGGGCCTCAGTCCCATGAAGCTCCCAGGGATAATGGCACCTACATCCCCATTCCCTCTATCAGTTCCAAGGGTGACGACTCGGCGTCTTATGCTAGTAAAGCGTCTGAGGTACAAAAACTAAATGAGCCCAGCTGGGAAAAATAATTAAAATAAAACAACTGAATGAGGAGCTGAAAAGAAAAGCTGCAAACAAAAAGATAGCAATCCCAAGGTCCTCAATATTGGGCCCCTCCAGCCCTTCTGCTAAAAAAATAATTGCCCCTCCCCCAGTGACTAGATCATTGACCCCTACCCCTTCAAAGATGACTTCACTAAAACAAAAGAAAAACAAGTCCCCACCTAATTACACCCCTGTTTCCAGTCCCATCTCCAGTCCCGATCCCACTCCATCTCATACACCAAAGCAAACGCCAAAGAAACTGGAAAAAAGACAAAGAAGCCCTTCTTTAGAGGACTTAAAGGCTAAAAAAACCTAAGGCTTTATTCAACAAGGGAATTGACATTTGCAAAGTTTCTATAGAGCAAGCGGATCGAGCAATTGTGCTCTCCAATAAAACCAAACAATTTAAGACACTTCTCAATTTTAAAAAAGTCTATGGTAAAGATGTGGAGGATCTAAGAAATTTTCCGAAAGCTAAACGGATCCTCACTGTTAGAGCAGGTCAAGGTTCCCAAAAAATGTGGGAAATGTTGGCGGAAGCCAACGAAAGTTTTCCTGCTGATCCGCCATTATCCTACATAAAGGGATGATCTGTCAAATAAATTGTCACAATTTTGTTCAGGGAGGCTCCCAATTTTTGTTCACCCCTCCCTATATAGAGCAGTGAAACTAACGTTTCCTTGGGACATTGGTGGCCTGTCTCTTGATGGCACTATCAAGACTGAGATGGGCCATGGCTCAATGGGACAGGCCGTCGGTGTCCTGGCACCTGACATGTTCGGTACAGTTCCTCAACCCTAATCAAGCTTCATAATGGCTCTCTGGTTAGCAAGCGTGAATGCCCGGGGGCTGAGGTCAGAGTCTCGGAAGGGTGAGACTCATGATCTTCAGCGCCTCGGGGTGGATGTTTGTTGTTTGCAGGAGACCCGGTTTTTAACTGGCGACTATGAGGGCATACTGTCAAGAGATTATGATCTCTATTCAGCATGTTTTGATGGTCGTTCTAGAGGTGTTTCCTGGCTAGTGAGCAAGTCTTTGGGTGCGGTGTGTGCGCTTGTCTTCGGATCCAGCAGGCAGGATGTGTGCTGGATATTACCATAAAGGAGAAGTCTTTTCGGCTCATTGGGGTTTATGCGCCCAATGACCATGCGGAGCGTCCTGCTTTGTTTTGGCGGCTCAAGTCGTTCTTTGGAACATTGAGGTGGGTAATTTTAGCAGGGGATTGGAATGCCGTCCTTGACCCTGAGAAGGATCGTATAGGAGAAAGATCAGGTACTAACAACCCGGATGTGAAACCATTTCAGGAATTTATCGACAGGAATGATCTTGTCAATAAGTACCGAAATGAACACCCCCGGAAGGTAGTGGGGACTTGGACTAATAGGGGCAGCTCGGATTCGAAGGTGCATGCCAGCTATCTCGACTGAGTCCTAGTTAGGAGAGTCGACGTAGGGCTCTTAGGTTGTCCAAGTTCCCATTCCATAGTTTACACGGATCATAGGTTCGTCCGGGTTCATGTAAACTTAGATAAGCCTAAGGTTAAGTTGGCTGGATACTGGAAATTGAATGCATCATTATTTGATAGCCAAGATTTCCAGAAACAGCTATTACTAACACTAAAGCGGGAACTGACGGGGGCTGTGGTTGGGAATAAGTGGTGGGGTACACTTAAATCCAAACTTAGGTCGTTTGCTGCCAACTATAGCTGTTGGCTCAACTTAGCTAATTTAGCAGCGCAAACGGCAATAGAGAAAAAAGTTGATCGGGCAGTGAAATCCCATAATAGTGGGGATGTAGCCTTAGCTAGGGCCGAGCTGGCCTCCTTGCGTATCAAGAAGGATCAAGCTCTGGTAGTTAGGGCTAGGTTAAAAAGAATGTCTTCTGAGGCAACGAATATGGTTGGAGAATTGTGTGCAGAGGAAGCTAGGCAAGCAGTCAATCGGCATATCAAGGACATCACATTGCCGGATGGACGTACTGTGACTACAGACGTGGGTATATGTGGGGCTTTTCGGGATTACTTCCAGGATCTTTTCACCAGGGAGCCCAGTCTGAGCTCTGCTCGGTTCGACACCTATTTGGCTGACTTTCCCCGCCTCGAGGGGCCCATAACAGAGTCGGAAATCTGGGATGCGCTGAAATTGGTTGGCTGGGACAAAACTCCAGGATTGGATGGTCTTCCCTACGAACTGTACTTGAGGCAGTCGTCCGTTTTTGTTCCTCTGTTGGCGCTTGTTTATAACAACTGGATGGAGCAGGGGTCTATACCTCGTCGCTTCACCAGGGGTGTAATCAAGTTGCTTTGCAAGAGCAAGGGCAGTGGGGGTGGCATAGATAATTATCAGCCTTTAACGATGTTAAATACTGACTTAAAGATTTTTGCCAAGGTCTTGGCCCACCGTTTACAGGCTGTCCTCCCTAGTCTGATTGGCCCCGAGCAGACTTGTGCTGTGAAGGGCAGGACTATTCAGGACAACCTTCATTTGGTATGACTGATCATCGAGAAAACTGACACTGAAGCCGCGCTAATCAATTTGGATCAGTCCAAGGCATTCGATAGGGTTGACCATCACTTTTTGGAGTGTCCTTTCTGCTGCCGGTTTCGGGCCGTACTTTCGCTCCGGGATCCGACTGCTGTATGAGTCCCCCGGTGCACTGGTGGAAGTGAATGGGGTAAGATCGAAGCCTTTCACATTATCTCGCTCCATTCGTCAAGGTTGTTCACTTTTGCCTTTGCTCTACGTTCTTGCGTTGGAGCCTTTCCTTCGCAAGTTAAAGGTGAATTCGGTCCTTCGCGGAATTTCCGTACCTGGTGCTACCACCTCGGCCAGGTACTCCACCTATGCTGACGACGTGTCGGTTTTTGTGTCGAGCAAAGCCGAGATTGACGAAGTTAGCAAAGAAATCAGATGTTATGAGACGGTGACAGGGGCCAAGATCAATCGCGATAAGTTTGTTGGCTTGTGATTGGGTGCGTGGAAGGGAGTTTCTCTTCCCGGACCTTTCCTCTGGACGGACGGGCCGATCAAGATTTTCGGCGTCTTCTTCGGTTCTGATCTCCAGTTGGTAATGAATTGGTCAGAGGTTCGAGAGAAGGCCGAGTGCACAGTTCGTCTGTGGACTCGGAGGAAGCTTTCCTTAAAGGGGAGGGCGGAAGTATGTGCCTTGCACATCTACCTGATTCTCCTATACCGACTCTCGGTACTTCCTCTCTCGTGTGCCGTTCGTTTGGGACTAATACAGCTCTTGTTCTCCTTCCTTTGGGGAGAAGGCAAGGCTCCCAAGGTGCATCGCGAGATCTGTTGCCTTCATCCTTCTGAGGGCGGTCTGGGCATGCCGAGCGTTGAGATTCGTCAACACACGCTTCGCATTAGATTCCTCGATCAAATGTGTATGCTGGCGGATGAGAATGGCGCCCTTGTTAAAGAGGACGTCCATAAAAACTTTCCATCCTTGAGAAGTGTGCATTTGTCGGAGGAGGAGGCCAGCCGGCTGTACTCCTTGTGGCGAGTGCTCCTTCTATAAAGAAGGTCATTTGGCTCTCCAGTTTCTCTTGCGGGCTACGGATGGCCTCTCCAACGCCCAAGCATTGTCTCTTAGGGCATTATAGTGGGTATTAGTTAGGGGGGTGCCGTTCAAGATGAACTGATAGGTGAGCTCGGGCTTACGAAGCAGGAGGCTCGCTCCATATGGCCTTGGGCGCCTGGGTTGAAATGTCTCACTAACAATGAGGCATCACTCACCTGGCTGATGATCCAAAAGGCTCTCTGGGTAGGCAAGAAACTTCATGCAGCGAGCCTAACAACAAAATCAACCTGCATGTGTTGTGGGCTGTCGGCGGAAACCGTCGATCATGCCTTCTTCCACTGCAATGTTGTTGCTCTGTTGTGTAAGTTTTTTGAAAATCTCATGGTTTGTATGCTGCGTGGAAAGTTCTTTGTTCTTGAGGCTAGTTCTGTTTGTAGCAATGTCGTACCTCCGATATCTAGGGCTGAGCACTATGTGCTCTTTTGCTTACTAGGTGTTATGCAAGTCGTGATTTGGACGACGCGACAGAAGGAATTCTATGGTGATGAGAAGTTTACCTCTTCCCAACTGATCTTGTTCTTTAAGCATCAGCTTAAAGTCAAGATCAGGACGGAAAGGAAATGACTCACTCCATCTGAATTTGGCAAAAGGTGGGTGAATCTTGCGCGTTTCTGTCGAGTAAAAGGTGTTGACCTAGAGTGGTTGTTTGATGCTGGTTAGGGATCAGGATATTGGGTGTGCTGTGTGGAACATGGGCACCCCTTCCCTGTTAGGTTAGAATAGGAGATTTTTGATTTTCTGTTTTTCACTTTAAAGTTAACTTAGCTAGGTTATGATTGCTCATTGGCCCCTTTTCTTTTTGTCCCCAGTCTTCTTTTGGTTTAATTCCCCTCCCCTTCACGCTTTAAGCGTTCAGCAATGTTAGTTCTTCGGTGGATGCGTGGCGTCTTTCGTTATTTTTCAAGTGTGCTTTTCGTTTTTGTTATGGTGTTTAAATGTGTGAGTGATTGTGGGAGTGATTGCTGATCGAATAAGTGGTATTCTTTTATTCCTAAAGCCATGCATTACATTTCGTCCGGGGAACTGATTTTGCTGTCACAATATTAGAGTAGTGGGGGGGGGGGGGCTTTTATTACTAATACAATTTTATTTAGTTTCTTGTATATATTGTATTTCATTGTAAATAGACATTGGGGAATTTTAAATGTTATTTTCTGCCCATGCCCTCCACTGAAAATTGTACATATGGGAGTTAAGTAGGACTACATAGAGCAGCTGAGGTATTATGTTAGACGTGGTAAGAATGGTAAGTAAAAATGTGGTATTATGGTGAAAGGTTTATTGTAAGTGTGTCAGGGTCAACAAAAGTGAATAGCTAAGTTAAATTAGGACAGATGAAGACCAGCCTTCCCCACCCCCATTTCGGCCATGTGCCACATTTGTACATTGTGTACAATAAATAATGAAGTTCTTGGGAAGTTCATAAGAGTTCTTAGAAGTTCTAGAGAGTTCTTTAGAGTTCTATTGGAGTTCAGTAGAACTATTAGGTAGTTCCAGTTTGAACATAGTTGGACTAAGGCAGATGATATTAGTTGGCAGTTAGCCGAATACTAAGGAGTCAGCTTACAGTGGAAGATTACCAAGTTCCTAACATTTTGGGTGCGTTAAGTCGATTAGCAACTGACATAGCACGATTATAACTTTCAGTGCGAAAACTACTCCACAACACCAACTCAAATCCTTGTAACACCAAAGATGAACTGAAGGCAAGGATTATGGCAGCACTCACCAACTTAAACAAGAAGACAGTCCAAAAGAGTTGCAAGAGATTCTGAAGTCGTCTGGAGACCATGGTTAAAGCCAATTACGGTTTTATTGAATTAATTTACTCTTTAGTATTTCAAGATATTTTTGCGATGGATTCATAACTTTCTCAAGGGTATTTGTGCATAAATGAATACATCAAATTCAACTGGAATTTGAACTCAGCTCTCTGATTTCTCGTTCTATGCCAATATCCACTGCACCACAACAAACATCCACATAATCCATTATACCACCCAAACATCTGAGCTTACAGCACCTGGTCTTCATCTTTGCTGTTGCTATCACAACACCTTGGATGCTGTGCCCTCTGACCTTCATCAAGTGCTTCTTGAACCACATAAGTCAACCATCCATCCATGCATTACAAGTCAACCATCCATCCGTGCATGGAGTACTGCTGCCATTTATGGTCAGGTGCCCCTGCCGTTCTCCTCAGTGTTCTTGACAAGCTCCAAAGGAGAGTCTGTAATGTGATAGGTACTGATCTGGCGACTCGACTGCAGCCACTTTCCCATCGTTGAAATGTGGCCTCCCTCTGTCTCTTCTATAAATACTTTCATGGCTTCTGCTCGGATGAGCTTAAGTCACTGATGCCTCCTCAACAGGTGTTTACCCTTGCAACCAGACTGGCAACTGGGTCCCACCCATTCACAGTCAGGTTAGCCAAACGCAGACGACAATTCTACTCCTGCAGCTTCCTCTCTCGCACTTCCCGCCTGTGGAACTCACTCCCGTATTCTTGCTTTCCTGACGGCTACAACCTCCAGAAATTTAAATGCAAAGTCAATACTTATCTACTAACCACTGGACTCTAGCTCTCTCCCCTCCCCTGTATAACCTTCACTTTCTCTCTGCCTATGTATCTGTCATCGCACCTGCTTTCTCAGCTTTCTATTGTTCCTTTCTAACTAGATTGTACTCCTCACTCTTTTCTAATTAATCTTTTTACATTTATGTAACCCCCTGCACATCAGTGGCGTTTCTGCCTTGCTTGGGGTGAAATGATTAAAAAAAAAAATAAATAAATAAATAAATAAAAAAAAAAAACCTTGGAAGAACTTGAAACTTAACCCTTTATTCAATTCATCAGGGTTGATTGTTCTCCTTCCATTGTCCACGTCTCAGGATATGTCATTTCATTCTTCCTTTAGTACAGCTCAGTTATTGCTTGCCCTGTTTCACAGAGGTAAAACCTGTACGTCCTGGAACCTAGGAATAGTATTCACTATTACTACATCAGTGGAATGAGAACAATCTATCTCTGTACATTAAAGAAAGTACTTGGTTCCAAATTCCCTGCAGTATACTGGGATCAACAAACATCTGACGAAGGATCAGTCAGTTAAGTGCCATACGTGAAACACGCTTGGGTGACCATGTCTCTTTCGAGACATGACTGACTGGGCAGTAGGTTGCCATTGCTTTCTGCAGTAGATTGGTTACCA
>JBBBDQ010002177.1:217500-335000 GCA_037127315.1 Ascarosepion bandense
TTTTTGTTGCTGTTTCTCTAACAAACTTTTTAAGGGGTAGGGTTGTTAGCCGTGCACCCAACCCCCCAAACTTGGAGGACACTGCTCATATACAACATGTTAAAATTTCCCTTCTCTGATTTCATAGCTTAGGGATAGCAACTCCGACTGACACCAAATCAGTCAAGTTTCAATCATGGCCAGAAGCAAGTGGATGTGTCTAGTGACACTGATGAGCAGTGATACAGTGAAACAGGCTTGTATGTGGATGACTAATATATATATATATATATATATAGGGAGGGAGGGGGGTAAGTAAAAAAATTATCCACACTTTTGTCATAACATCAAAAGATTTTATGATATAAGTGCAGTTTTTTTTACTTTCTAATATAAGAGTAAATTTTATTGTCATGATTGTTTTAATTACTAAGAACAAAAATTGTGTGTATTGGGAAATTTTTGGCATATAGTGAGGATGGGCGTATAAGCATATGCTCGACTGAATTTTTTTTATTGCTTTATAGGTTATTTTAAGATTGATATTTAGGGTGTGTAAGAAAAGGGAAGAATTTTTGGTTGCATGATGAACATACACGTTTGTAATTATATATCTTCATTTTTTTTTTTTTAGAAAAACAAAATAAGAAAAAAAAAAGTGCAATAGAACCTCAAGATAAAATGTAATATTATGTAAAAGAACTAGTAACCACAAACCAGATTTTTGGGACGATGGGGAGGACTTGGCCTTTTCACAATCATTTATTGACATCAAAAATGTAATATAAACCAGCTTACAGTCATAATGTCGAAATAGCGGAACTCATTATTGTCAAAGTTAAGCAACGGTGAGCTTGGTCAGTACCTAGCTGGGTGACTGCTTAGGAATCAGTCAGTTAAGTGCCATGTGTGATACATGCTTGGGCGATCATGTCTAGAAAGAGACATGACTGACTGGGCAGAAGATTATCCCGCAGTAGGTTGCCATTGCTTTCTGCGGTAGACTGGTTGCTGACCAAGGCTATAGAACCCAATCTGTCCTATTATTTAACCTATAACTGGAGGGAAGAGACGGATTAATACCTTTCCCAAGGGTATTTGCGCGTAAGTTAATGCATGGAATTCAACTGGAATTCGAACTCGGTAACCCTGATTTCTTGTTCCGAGCCAATATCCACTGCACCATAACGCACATTTAGGAATACCAGGTGCTATAAGTTTCAATGTGCAGGTGGTGTAATGGATAATGGCTCGGAATTCTTAATCCGAGAGCTGAGTTCCGATTCCAGTTGGGGTTATTATATTCACATATGCGCAAATACCTTTGCAAATTGTATGAATCAATCCCTAATCCCTACAGCTATGGATTAATAATATTTATATTACTAAAGCCAGTATTTAAAAAAAAAAGTTTACGAAATATTTACATTTTAACATCAACCCTTGATCATAATTTCATACTCTTCAGTTAGATGACTACATAGTGATTTAACTATTCGAACTTTTGAAAGAAACAGGACACAGGAAATAAATAATTTATTACCGAGAAGGTATATCTTTATAATCAAGCAATGTTTCAACTAAATCCTTGTTTCTATGTTGCCACATAAACTTGCATAAGTAGGTGTTGATAAGAGAACCAACTTGTCTTTTGTAACGTATTTCTAATAATCTCCAAGTATTTTCAATATTGACCCTGGGAAGATTGGTATGGTTAGCATAGAATAACAAAAATTCAAGATTTATACTCATTAAAACAAATATAATTTACACAGTAGAGTTTTACTATTTGCTTGAAGCAAATAAGCCATAAACACACACAGACATACAGCAGACAGACATAAATTCAGGCTCTCTGACCATTCTGAAGATGAGATTTTAATCTCGAAATATTAATGAATAATAAATAGGTAATACTCAACAACTTCTTTACCTTCATTTATTATAATAAATGTATTGTGATAGCCTTCTAATAACTACCCATACTTCTTCTATGTGCCCTGTCCCTTCAGGACATAGGCGATCATGGCTTTCCACATCTCCCTATCCCTGGTGGCTCTTAGCATGTCTTCTGTTACACCATGCAACACTCATTCCATCATCCAACTGATTAAGTCCTTCAAATATGTCATCCAATGCTTTCTCCTGTTAATATCAGGTTCTACAAGCCGTCTTTCCTCATTGCATGTCCCAGAAACTTCAACTGTCTCGTCCTGATGCTCAATATTAATTTCCTTTTCATTTCCATCCTTTCCAAGACCTCATCATTGCTCACATGCTTGATCCACAATATTCGCAACATCCTTCTGTAGAACCATATTTCAGTTGCTTCAAGTTTTTCCTTCATCTTCGATGATATTGTCCAACATTCACTGCCATATGGAAGAACTGACAACACATAGCAATCCAGTACTCTCTTCCAAGTTTCTCGCGAAATTGCTATGTTTCTTAATACTTTACTCAACTTCTGAAATGCTTCCTTCGTCATGCCAATTCGCCTTCGGATCTCTGTATTGCACTTTCCATCTTCTGTTATAACACTTCCCAGGTATTTAAATTTTTGTACCTGCGACCTGTATTGGGCTGCCCTTTTTACTGATGACCATGCATTCGGTTTTCTTGCAGTTCATTTGTAGTCCTTTATACATAATCTATATAGTCATTTAAAATTTCACACCAAACCTCACTTGTATTATATGTAGTCATACAAGTTAAATTTTTCATGGATCAAAGGAGACGTGATTGCCCAAACCTGTAATCACATCTGGTATTTTATTGACTGACCAACAATTCATCTTTCACTGTTCAATAATGTTCAATGTTCTCATAAGCGGTGATTAGAATTAAAATAAAATCTAAAAACATGATGAAAGTTAATGTATACATTTTCTTTTGTTCTTGAGAATTTACAACTAAAATATTAAATACTATTTAATAGATTGTTTATTTACAAAAATAATTTTATATTTACAACATTCTAAAAACTAATGCAATTCAATATTTATCATTTTACCAATTTGTATAGAAATAAATATGAAAACTTTCTTATTCATAATTTTATAAACCTTTATAAAATTATATTAAAATATGTTGGTTGGTTTGTTTTATGGCATATCAACCTTGGCGGGTCATTTATTGCCAACTAAATTTTATTTATTTATTGCTGGTAATACCTTTTCCTTTCAACAATTTATTGTTGTTTTTATATAAGTTTTGTGTCTAGTAATACTTTTTCTTTTCGAGTATCAAGATTAATTGGGATTTTTGTTTTTAAGGGTAGGGTCCCCAAGTCCTACCCTGTTATTTAACCCATAACTGGAGGGAAGGGATGGATTAATACCTTTCCCAAGGGTACTAGTGCTTAAGTGAATGCAGGGTATTCAAGTGGAATTAGAACTCTGCTCACCGATTTCTCTTTCCGAGCCGTTATCCACTATACCAAAATGCACATCCATCACTAAACGCTTACAGTACCTGGTATTCCCAAGCAGTCACCCATCTAAGTACTGACCAGGCTCAACGTTGCTTAACTTCGGTGATTGAGTGAGAACCAGTGTATTCAACGTGATATGGCCATAAGCCTATTATATGTAGTCATACAAGTTAAATTTTAAAATCCAACTCTGAACACCCCACCCTAGTGGGTGAAATCAGCAAAATGTTTGATGCTCCAAATGTATTAAATTAAAACGATTTTACAAATATGTTTCAAAAAGAAGAAAGTGGGCAGACCTGAAGCAGACTACCACCATGTTTAATTCCATTGTTTTTCATTTTTTTTTTTTTTTTTTTTTTACTTTTTCAGTGCAGTCCTATCGAGTGTTACTTAAACTTTCTGATTATCAAAAAAATTGAAAAATTACAATATTTAAACAAATTTTTTTTGGGGGGGGGGCAGTTTGTTTATGTTAATTTCGTTGTTTTTCATTTTTTTTTTTACTTTTATCAGCGCAGTTCTATCAACTGTTACTTAAACTTTCCAATTAGCGCAGTCCTATCGAGTGTTACTTAAACTTTCCAATTATAAAAAAAAAAAAAAAAAAAATTTTGAAAATTTACAATATTTAAACAAATTTGTTGGGGGAGGCTCAGTTTCTCAAACAACGTTAAAGTAAATCGATCTTCCATTTTCAATTCACTATAAGGTTGTCTGAGAAACTGGTCCCCACCCCGACTAAGATTGTTTAAATATTTAAATTTTTGCAAATTTTTTTGTCATTTGTAAAGTTTAAAGGTGTAAAATATATTATTGCACGGAAAAAAAGTTCAAATAATTTGATAATGAACAAATTTATTACCAGCGACTGGTTTCAAAATGGAGGCTCGATTTACTATAACATTGTATGAGAAACTGATTCCTCCCAGAAAATGTTTAAATATTGAAATTTTTCAAAATTGTTTTGTCAATCATAAAGCTAAGAGGGTAATCAATAGGACTGCATGGAAAAAAGTAAATGAAAAACAACGAAATTAAACATGATGGTAATCTGCTTCATGTCCGCCAGAAAGTGTTTAATAATAACATTTCTGAAACACTTTAAACATCTTCAAAGTCTGAATCATTTGATAGTGAAAGAAAAACTTCAATTAATAAAAAGTTTCATTGATTGACAACTTCAAATGTTTTTGGCTAATTCATTTTTACCAATGCTGCATAAGTAAAATACAGATATTTCTTTTAGGGAGGGTTTTAATTGGTTTTCACATCAAATGGGTTTATGGTCACTAAGTCCACAAACTTGCTAAAGAAATGAGGATACTATGATTTAAGAAAAAGAAATGCCCAAAACTTAAAACAAAAGTTTTATCATTAAAATCTCTGTTCCTAAGAGGATAGATAAAAAGAATTTTTTTTTTCTAGTGAAGTAAAAAAAAATAAGAAATTTCTTATTTTTTTACTTCACTAGAATAGCTTGTCCTTTACTTTTCCAGGTTTAATAAGTTGTCCTGTTTTTTTCCAGGTTTAAGATAATCTGGAGACTTACTTTTCATGCACACATTTTTCCATGTAAACTATGATTTTTCAAAGGCATTGCTATTAATTTAAATTTAATGCTGAAAATCACATTCAAAAATATTAAAAAGAAAGGGATTTATATGCAATGGATTTAAAAAAATTTAAAAATTGATTATTTATAACTAGCATCATAGCCCAGTGTTGCCTGTGCAACTCAGAACATTTTTTTAATTAGATGATTCATGCAGCGTGTTGCAATTTCCGAGTGCTTGTAGTTGCCACCTCACTTTAAAACTCTGTTATACAAACAAATAACTATATAAAAAAAATTGTTTAAAAATTATTAAAAAATTTCATTAAAAAAATCTGTTTTCTTTTGTTTTGTGTAAACGTGAGTTGATGTTTTGTGTGACATTGTAAACAACATTGCATTTGTTTTTGTTCCAAAATTACAGGGGAAAATATTTACTTTTTTTGTTGACAAAATGAATTTAAGAAATTTTCCAAGAATATTTAAAAATGCAAACAATTTTAGAGGAAAAAGTTACATAAATGTCACACGAATTACAGGCAGTTGATTTCTTGCATGAAATATTTAGTGAAAAAAAAAAGAAAAAAAAAAAGTTTTTTTTTTTTAAATTTATTTTTTAAAGTATGAAATATTAAATCTGAAAAAAAACTTAATTAAATTAACCATTGGCACTTTTTTTTACACATTGTTTTTGTTTGAAAAAATACTTTTTTTAAAAATATTTCTTTTGTTTCAAAATTATGGGGAAAATATTCACTTTTTTTGCTGACCAAATTAATTTTTAAAAGATTGGAAAAAAAATTAAATATAAAGTCTCATTTTATTTTTTTTTAATAAAAAATATTTTAGTCACGTTTGACACGTGTGGTTTGATTTCTGTGACGTAATATAGCAACCATCTTAGATGTTTTACGGAGCAAATGGAAACAATTGGCTCCATTGGCCAAAAAGTGTGAAAGGAAAAATTACTGAACTTAAACTCAAAAAGTATGTGTCAACCTGACTTCCACGTGGATATGTGTCCCTAGAAAGTTTGAATGGCGTAGCTTAAAAAAATGCAGGTATGCATAGGGAACAGTCACACACAGACTCACAGATTGCCTTTATATATATATATATATATATATATATATATATATATATATATATATATGATTAATTCTGATAATCAATTATGATAAAAATGGTAAGTGATAAAATGATGAAGATATCAGAATTTAAATGTTGAAAACCATATGTAAAAATATTAAACAGAAAAAATATTATAAAGAATAAGATTTATTAATCGAAGCATTCGTCACTCGGTTATGTAGTTAGTCTTCCTTTTCAGATTTCACATATTTTGATGTAAATTTTTTTTTCTACAGAACCAAAATTCAAAAATTGTTTTTCAAAATGTGGCTAAGGGGTTTTCATATCTAACCCTGTAAACGGTTTGAAATTTGGTTGAGAACTGAATTAGTGGTGATGCTTGAAAGCTGCCTAGATTCACTCAATGTTGAACTTAATATATTCAACCACAGCAGTGGTTGAATGATTATGTGAATTTGAATTTATTTATTTCAATATTATGAATGTTCATTTTCATATACATAAAAGTTGGAATGTAATATGCAATTGATATAAGAATGTGTATTGAAAAATACTGAATCTTCTATTAAAAATGCTAGAAAAAAAAAACAAAACAAAAAAAAAAACAAAACAAAAAAACAAACAAACAAGAATGGTTATAGCTTAAGAACCCCTGATGTAATTTTAAATAAATTTGGTACTGCACTTTGTAGGAGTTCAATGTACAGTATTCTAAATTGTTTGAGATATCTTGGGAACAAACATACAAGACTGGAGTTTTAATATGATTTACTAGCAGGGTGTAATGAAAGCTTTAAAACTAATCCATGGTCCTGGAGCTCAGATTCAGCCTAAAGAATATTTGTGTAAAGTTTGGTGAGAATCGGATAAAAATTATGGATTTGTATAAAGGACATACAGACAGATAAACAGACACATACACACAAACATCTTACCTTTTATATATATATATATATATTATTGATTTTCTGCACTATTGTAAGAACTGCAACCTTGAAACTTCTGAATATCGTTTCTTATATCTGTCTATGAGTATATCAAATTTGATTAAAATCAAACCACTCTTTCTATAAACTGATTTTGTTCGATTATTGATTTTTGATATTTATTGGGGGGTACGTCGGCACAAAACCTAGCTAAGAACACTCGCAAATGTTTATAGTACAACTGAGTAAATTTTCAAGAAAACTGGTTCAGCCATTTTGGAGTCTATCGGTAACGGACACACACAGACAAAGTTCCATTTATAAATAAGTTTAGATAACTCAGTCAAGTGCTATACGTCATATGCACTTGGGCGATCAGGTCTTATGCGATCTATGATTGACTATGCAGAAAATTTTCCTCACATTTCTTTCTGCATTAGACTGGGTGCCAACCAAGACTGTAGAATCCAATCTGTCCTGTTATTCAACCCATAACTGAAAGGAGAAGAGATGGATTCATGCCTTTTCTAATGGTATTTGTATAAGTGAATACAACAAATTCACCTGGAATTTGAACCTGGCTCCGAGATTTCTCATTCTGAGCTGATATCCACTGCACCACAGTATACATCTATATATCAGTCAGTTAAGTGCCATACATGATAAAATATGTGTCATTCGTCTTAGAAATAATTTTATTTTAGGCAGCACCAAAAACATAAGGTCATTCTAAAACCAGGGGGAAAAAAAAATTATCTCTAAATTCTTAAAATCAGAGAAAATAGATTTGAATAAGTGAAGTTGAAGCCTTAAAAAAAAATTAAAATTACAAATTAAAAAGAAAAGAAATGCCTCGTTGTATGCTATATAAACTGTTTATGAAAACATCAGGAATAATTAAAACATACTCCAGTATTTATTTTTCCAACAGCAAATTTTTTTTTCTGAGTTGCGATTAAACATTCTGAGGAAAAAAAAAAACTGATAACATGATTCAAATCTGGTACAATATATTTTTTTTTCTTTAATCGTATCACCCCGAGCAAGGCGGTAACGCCACTGATGTGCAGGGGGCTACGTAAGAGTGAATAGATTGGAAAAGAGAAAGCCGGAAACCACATCCTAAACAGGGAACAAGGGATGAGCCTCTTAACCTGTTCAATAGACGTGGGTGGAGTGTGGACCAGACGATAGATCTATCTATTCCAATTGGAAAAAAAAAAGAAAAAGTTTTTTGATTTGAGAACTGATTTTCAAAATAATTGAAAATTCAAAATTTTTTTTTCTTTTTCACTAATATTAAAAAGAAAAAAAAAAAAAAAAAAATAATAATAATAATAATCCCCTGCAATTTAAACCAACGTTCCTACGGTGGCCACACACACACGCTTAAACAACATGAGGCAACCTCTGTTAGTTTATCATTTAATTAGTGCTTTCATAATTCCTGCCCACAAAGTGGGTTTTTAGTAATTTAATTATATATGCCATACATTTAAAGCACCTATTAACCATAACCTAACCATAGTAATTAATATACCAGTTTAATCTCAGCATTAAACGGGAGAAAAAATAAACACGACTTACTACCTCGTCCTTAATTTCTGATGCTGTGTGAAATTTCCAATTCTTTGAAATCATTTTTTTTTTTTTTGATATTTACTGAAAAAAAAATTCATAACTCTAAATTGCATCAATATAATTTATGATAAAAGATTAAACATTGGGATGATTTTCTACGACAAAGAAAAATATTAATGTTTGGTCAGTCTCAAATAAATTGTGACATTTTTACTTTTGTGATCTTTTGAAGTATTTCTAAGCATAAAGTAATTGCCATTGTATTATGGCAAATTAATGCTGGAACACATTTTGCACTTTAGATCGGGTTTACTTCCGATGCTTCTTCTATGTGCCCTGTCCTTTCAGGACATAGGCGATCATGGCTTTCCACATCTCCCTATTCCTGGTGGCTCTTAGCACGCTTTCACCATCCATACCCCACTCTGCCATCCACTAGCTCAAGCCCATAAATCTAGGATATAAATGTATAGAAACCAGCTTAGCCATAAAATGAGGGATCAGTTTATATATAGATTATAACATAGAATTGATCCCCCATTTTATATCCACATTATAATTCCTTATAAACAGTTTGCACATATCTTCTATGTGCCCTGTCCTTTCAGAACGTAGGTGATCATGGCTTTCCACGTCTCCCTATCCTTGGTGGCTCTTAATATGTTTTCTCCTGTTAAACCTCGCAACCCCTATTCTGTCATCCACCTGATCAGGCTCTTCAAATATGTTATCCGCTGCCTTCCTCTGTCTCTTTTTCCTTCTATCTGGCCTGTCAGTATCAGGTTCTCCAAGCCCTCCTTCCTCATTGCATGTCCCAGGAACTTCAGTTGTCTCTTCCCGATGCTCACTATTAATTTTCTTTTTGTTGCTATTCTTTCTAACATCTCATCATTGTTCACACGCTCTGTCCATGATATCCCCACCATCCTTCTGTAGAACCACATTTCCACCACCTCAAGTTTTTTCCTCATCTTCGATGATATTGTCCAGCATTCACTGCTGTATTGAAGAACTGACATCACATAGCAATCGAGCACTTTTTTTGTTTATAGTGAAATTCTCATGGGTCTTAGTATTTTACTCAGCTTCTGGAACGCGTCCTTTGCCATGCCAATTCGCCTTTGAATTTTTGTGTTGCACTTTCCATTTCCTGTTAGAACGCTTCCTAGGTACTTAAGTTTTTGTACTTGCTTGATTCTAGTATCCCCCATCTGTATTTGGCATTTTAGGTTGCTCTTTTTGCTGATGACCATGCATTCAGCTTTCTTACGGTTCATTTGTCGTCCTTTTTTGGCACTCTCTTCAGCTACCTTCTGTAGGAGGTCTTGTAGGTTTCTTTTCGTGTCTGCAATCAGCATTGTATCATCTGCATACCTTATGTTGTTCAAATTGTCGCCTCAAATAACAAATCCTGGCGTAGCATCTAGGATCCTCAAAATATTTTCGCTGTACAAATTGAACAGATCCGGTGAAAAGACACATCCTCGTCTTACGCCGCTTTCTATCTTTGTAAATCTGCTGAAATCGTTACCTCTTTGTATGCAGGCAGTTTGCTGCCAGTAGAGATTCTTGATTACTCTGATGTCTTTCCCGAAAATGTCGAGGCTGCTGATAAAGTCCTGAAAAAGATATCATTCCGTCCAACAAGATACAAACAAGTCTGTCTTTTAACCTCAAATTTTGGGAAATGGGATGATGAGAACTTTTCCACAATTCTTCCTATATTTAACTTTTTCCACTGCAAAAGACGCTAAAATTTCCTATACTAATCTATGGTCACCCATTGACACAAGAAAACAATTTTCAACCAAAATTTTTCATGTTTTAAAAATATAATTTAATAATCAAAAAAAATCTTTTCTCTTAATAACAAATTTTGATGATAAAACAGTTTTTTTAAGTTTCAGATATATTTTTATCACATTATACTAAAAAAGTTTTGTAATTTGCTTGAAGCATTGTGTATATTAAAAATATGATTGGGTTTCAAAGGCTGTCACAATGCGTTTAGTAAAATAAAGGTCGATAAGTTGTTTAGTATCACCTATTTATAATGCATTAATATTCGAGATTAAAACCTCATCTTTAGAATGTTAGAGAGCTTGTGTTTGAGTTTGTGCCTTTCAACAAAGAGTCCTTCCTGGCTGCTGCTGCTGTCGTTAATTGAACTGTGTGTGTGTGTGTGTGTGTGTGTGTGTGTGTGTGTGTACACTTGTATTTCATTTTTACTTCATTTTGTGTTTGTGATCTCCAAAGTATTTTTGTAATTATTTTTTGAAATTTTTTCTTCTTTTATCATCTATTCTAACAAACATCATGGCGTCATGAAGAGGCCACAAACTTACTAATTTTTTATCAAGCCTTTGGAGGTGCCTAAATTTTTCAGTAATGAAATATTTTGTTCTAGACTGCTCATATCCTAAAAGGGCTGAGAATAAATTTCTTTAATCTTTAATGAAATGATTAGCTCGAATAAAGATGTGTGGATGTTTCTTACAAATAAAAATAATTATAGATTTTAAATTCAAATGCAATATTTATTTTTATGCAAAATGGGAGACAGGGTTGAGTTTACAGCAAGATCTATACATAGATGAGCCACAAGTCAAAAATTGCTTTAGAGGAAAAACAAAAAGTGTGGAAGGGTGGCCTCCTGAGGCTCAAGCTAATATTAATTTTCATCCAACTCTGACACAGGCAGTCACACCATGACAGGAGAAAAAGTTCAGACACTTTTTTTTAAAATCAGAAGTCACAAGACAAAAAAAAAAAAAAATGCTATATCAATAACTTTTATTCAGCACTGTTATGCAATAGCAGACTTCCATAAGCACCCTAAGCAACTGGGTGGGTCTGGATGTAGAAAAAAAAAATCTTTGTTTGCACAGAGAGGGGGAAAATATTATAAATAAATAAATGGAGGCTTGTTACTTTGCAGAGATACAAAGACTCAAAGCATTAAACTGCCATGGATTTATATCCTGTTTAATATCATTTATTTTTAAAGTTATATTAAATTGAAAACACCATTGTTGATTTTTTTTTTTTAATTGAAAGACAATAGTTTGCGTTCAATTTAGATGTTATGATGCAAATTTTTAGATATTGCCACCAACTTCCTTAAAATTATCTCAAAAAACGCATTTTAAATAATTCCAGTGCTCTATTCTGAATGCTTCAATCATATCACCCTGAGTAAGGCGGTAACACCACTGATGGGAAGGGGGGTACATAAGAGTGAAAAGATTGGAAAAGATCAAACCGGAAACCACATCCTAAACAAGGGATGAGCCTCTTCACCTGTTCAATAGTGTGAACCGGGCGACAGTTCAGTCTATCTACTCCAATTGAAAAAAAAAAATAAAGGTTGGTGACTGACTGGACTTTAAGTTAAAACTTAGCCAAAGAAATTTCTGCTAAAAAAAAAAAAAAAAAAAAAAAATGTTACGTTTAACAATACTCAAAACAGTCGATTTCATCCCAAAACACACATTGTTACTTACAATTGTAACCTGTCTCTAACCTTAGTTGAATATTGGTTAAAATTGTAACCAATATGCAACAAAGAGTTAAAACTAATATGATAACCAACAATTTAAGAATACCATATATACCAGGGGTTTTCAGCTTTTTGCTATGTGCTGACTTATGTTTTAAAATCATTCAGCATGCCAATAGCATTTGTATTTTATACAAGTCGAGGTCAATATACCTGTTCGACAACATATTTTATATACAATATGTAAACCACATTAATAGAAATAAACTATTTTTAAAAGGCTTGTTTTTGTTTTTATTACAAATGGAAGTGTTGCCTTTGCATGGTCTTAGCTAATTGCTCAATATCAGCAACTTTGTTATTTTTAGTTTTACACAATTTTCTAAAATGTTCAGGTGTTAGGCAACTTCATTGTGGACTTAACACTGCTTTCATGTGAGAAAATTAACCTCACAGGAACAAGTTAAACCAAAAACCAAAAGAGCAAAAGCAATTTTTTTTTTTTTTTTTTTTTTTTTAAATCATATCACCCCGAGCAAGGCAGTAAGGCCACTGGTATGCAGAGGGCTACGTAAGAATGAATAGATTGGAAAAGAGAAAGCCGGAAACCACATCCTAAACAGGGAACAAGGGATGAGCCTCTTAACCTGTTCAATAGGCATGGGTGGAGTGTGAACTGGGAGATAGTTCTTCAAACAGAAGATCTAAGGAGGGATGCCCAACAGTTGGGAATAGCAGCAGACTTGTATAAATTGTCACCTTCCAGAAACTTCCTTAGTTCAACAAATCATGCCATAAGAAATTGCTTGGCATACCAAGTGTGGTATATGTACCATAGGCTGCTGACCCCTGATATATACTATATTCCAGTTGAATTCATTGCATTCACTTATGTGCAAATTGAGTTCTATAGTACTTGGTTGGCAATGAGTCTACTGCGGGAAAGTTTTCTGCTGTAATTCATGTCTTGAAAGAGACATGATCACCCAAGCATGTATTACATATGGCATTTAACTGACAGACATATACTGGTGTATAAAGCAAGTTAATGTATAGTGTGATACCAAAATTTTTATTATGAACTTTAAACCTTCCAGAGAAATAGTTACCTGTGTAAAGTGTAACCAGTCAGTAAAAATGCAAGATTTTAGACTGAAAAAAATTTACCTGTGTATAATGTGACACCCTATTTTCTGTTTAAAAACCGATCATAAAAAACTTACTCTATATGGTATATATTTTTCTTCTATATACTTTTATTAAACTTAGCAAAATGAATAGTTTTATTTTTTATATTACATTAGAACATTCTGGGTAGGATGTTAGATTACATCTGGCAGCAAGGACTCTGATTTGGAAATTGAAGGTTTTAAAAGGGCATCGGACCACCTCTTGACTGTTGTGGTTCCCAGGTTCAAACTGACCTGGGGTGGTAGCATCTGTTAGGATCCCAGCTATGGGGAAATAGTTAACTACCAAGCTGGGGTCAAAACAGTATGGAAGTATAAGAATATATTTTAAAAATACCAGCAATAAATTTTCAAGGGAAAAAAAGAGGTGGGGAAGAAAAGAGGGAAGGGGAAAGAAGGCAGGGGAAAAAAGAGAGGGAAGGGGAAAGAAGGCGGGGGGGAGAGGGAAGGGGAAAGAAGGCGGGGGGGAAAGAGAGGGAAGGGGAAAGAAGGCGGGGGGGGAAGAGAGGGAAGGGGAAAGAAGGCGGGGGGAAAAGAGAGGGAAGGAGAAAGAAGGGGGGAAAGAGAGGGAAGGGGAAAGAAGGCGGGAAAGAGAGGGAAGGGGAAAGAAGGCGGGGGAAAAAGAGAGGGAAGGAGGAAAGGAAAAAAATAAAAATAGTGATCCTGACCAGGCATCTTGCCTTCAGTTACTTTTTCACTGATAAGACATGGCTTCCCTCTGCCTTTTCTACAAATATTTTCATGGCATCTGTGTTGACAAGTTTCCCCCCCCTCTAGTGACCTGAATACATTAATTTCAGTGTGCTACTAGATTGGCAGTTAGTTCCCATCTGTTTACTGTTGAAAGTTAAATTCAGCTGTTACTTCTAATCCAACAGTTTCTTTTCTCACACACTCTTCAAGTGGAATTCCCTTCCGCACTTCCCTGATAACCACAATCTTCAAAAATTTTAATGTAACATTAATTGTTATATTCCGTATTTTTGAATGCCATTTTACTTTTGTCCTTTCCTCAAATCTCACTATTCACACCACTGTATCCTCCTGTGTACCAATGGTGTTCCCAACTTGCTTGGGGTTGAAGGGAAAGGGAGAGAGAAAGAGAGAGAAAAAGAGAAAGAGAGAGAAAAAGAGAGAGAAAAAGAGAGAGAAAAAGAGAGATAAAAAGAAAGAAAGAGAGAAAAAAGAGAGAGAAAAGAGAAAGAAAAAGAGAAAGAGAGAAAAAGAGAAAGAGAGAGAGAGAGAGAGAGAGAGAGAGAGAGAGAGAGAGAGAGAGAGAGAGAGAGAGAGAGAGAGAGAGAGAGAGAGAGAGAGAGAGAGAAAAAGAAAAAGAGAGAGAAAAAGAAAGAGAGAGAAAAAGAGAAAGAGAGAAAAAGAGAGAAAGAGAAAAAGAGAAAGAGAGAAAAAAGAGAAAGAGAGAAAAAGAGAAAGAGAGATAAAAGAGAAACAGAGAAAGGGAAAAGGAAAAGGAAAAAAGGGAAAAAAAGGAAAAAGGAAAGAAAAAAGGGAAAAGGAAAAGGAAAAAAGGAAAAGGAAAAGAAAAAAAGGAAAAGGAAAGAAAAAAAGGGAAAAGGAAAAGGAAAAAAAGGGAAAAGGAAAGGAAAAAAGGAAAAGGAAAGGAAAAAAGGGAAAAGGAAAGGAAAAAAGGAAAAGGAAAGGAAAAAGGAAAAAGGAAAGGAAAAAAGGAAAGGGAAAGGAAAAAAGGAAAGGGAAAAAAGGAAAGGGAAAAAAGGAAAAAAGGGAAAAAAGGGAAAAAAGGAAAGGAAAAAAGGAAAAAAGGAAAAAAGGGAAAAAAGGAAAAAAGGGAAAAAAGGAAAGGGAAAAAAGGAAAGGGAAAAAAGGAAAAAAGGGAAAAAAGGAAAGGAAAAAAGGAAAGGAAAAAAGGAAAGGGAAAAAAGGAAAGGGAAAAAAGGAAAGGGAAAAAAGGAAAGGGAAAAAAGGAAAGGGAAAAAAGGAAAGAAAAACCTCAGTAAAATCAACTCTACAGATATGGAGTCTTCTGTTAGGGTGAGGGATTTAATGATGACAAATATGTCATCAAGTAACTTCAGGATGATTACATTCATATCCAACAGAAAATTGTATGCCTGAAATATTGATCTCAGAGACACGTATAAGCACATCAATAAAGACTTCCTTTTCTTATTTATCAGCAACCATCTTCTAAGTTCCGACTCCACTGAATATTTAAATCAAATATACAAACTATATTGGTCCACAAAATTGTGTATGTCTGTTGAAACTCTAACATTGAATCATTTCAAATCACATCAGGATTAAAACAAGGAGGAAGTGAGAGCCCCCAGTCGATTTAATATCCTAGACCAGCACTTCTCAACCAGTGTGACCAGGGCCCACTGATATGCCCGAGGAGGTAACCAAGTGGGCCCCAAGTTAAGAGTAATTTATTAACTATTTTTTATATTTAAAATAGTAGAGACACCAAACAACGTAACGGCATAAAAATAAGTGCTTCAGGAAACTTATTTTCAAATTTTGTGACTAATTTCTTTTGTAGTGAAAGCAATACAGGCACAAAAGAGGTCCTAGACCACATGTAGACATATCTGTCAAAACCAGTTACATCTGTGTTTTCCTCCATTAGCAGCAGGGCAGCTTTGAATGTTCCAATATGGGCTTCTTTGTAACTTGTCTCGACCGGGGTTTCTGCCAGTGTTGCCTGTCAATAAAAGGGGCAGGCAAACCAGCAACCAAAATGAGCGTAAGACTCAGTGTCTTACAAAGTTGGTCATGTGGACTTTTTCTTCCTAAAGTGGCTATGTCCTTTGAGACAATGTCATTTTGTTATCTTGCCTCATTTCCTTTGTCTGTCTATTACACCTATAGCGGCTCCTCCAGCATGGCAATGATGCCGCAGATACCATGAGCCAAAGATGTGAGCAACAACAAGGTTTCAGAGAAAATGGAAGCAAAAATGTTATACTTAACATTTTACTTTTAGCGTTTCAGTTAATTGTTGGATGATATAGGATTTGTATTCTATACACATGACTTGTATCTGACCAACCTAAATCTAAACTTATTTATAAATGGAACTTTGTGTGTGTGTGTGTGTTATCTATTGACTCCGAAACGGCTGAACCGATTTTCTTGAAAATTTACATAAATGTACGATAAGTATCTGCGAGTGTTCTTAGCTAGGTTTTGTGTCGAGGTACACCCGTTAAATATTGAAAATCGTTAAAAAAAAAAAAGTAAGTTATAGAAGGAGTGGTCTGATTTTAATCGGATTTGATACACTCATAGACAAAGACATAAGAAATGATATTCAAAAGTTTCAAGGTTGCAGTTCTTACAATAGTGCAGAAAATCGATTATATATATAAATAAATAAATAAAAGGCAAGATGTGTGTGTGTGTGTGTGTGTGTGTGTATCTGCCTGTATGTATTTTTTCAGCCCTTTTATTTTAGTTTTTGCTTTGGGTTTGGCTCTAAGTAGGTATAATTGTAGTTCTTAGTCTCAGCCATGATACCATTTACTCAGAGGATTTATTTAGCTTTCAAAATTCAGTTTATGACGAAAAAAACTTATTTGATATTGATACCAGGAAATAAAAATTTGACTTCCATCTATTCATTTTTCTTTCAGTCTATGGTTTCGCTTTAAATGGAAACAACTATTGATTTTTAGTCTTTCGTGCCAACGTCCAAAGAGTCTGAGCTCCAGGAGCATGGATTAGTTTTAAAGTTTCCATTACACCCGAGCAATGCCAAGCTATACGGCTAGTCTTTTTATATGCACACACATTCTGCTACTATCAACTATAAGCTCTGGATTCACTTAACTCCTTACTACTGTTTCTCTTGAACATTTAACTACGTACATTTTCTCTTGAACATTTCCATCCTCACATTTTCCTCTTACAAATGTAGTTAAGAAAATTTTATTTTAACATACAAAATGAAATATTTTATTCTTCCACATTCCAACACCCAACCAGCTGATATTTTAAATTGTGGGGACTTCAGTTGTGTTTGGCACAAGGCCAATTCAACAAGCATCACCGAGGCTACTACATATGTATTAAATTAAGTAGAAAATCTTTTCATACCAGTATACTGTTTTTTTTTTCTTTCATTTTTCTCTTGGTCTCTGAAGAAGCTTTAATAAAAGTGAAACGTGTTAGATTGATGTACGTTTCCTATTTGTTCTTTTTCTTTGTTCTCTCATCTTGTCAGATTCCAATCGATATATTCAACTCAAACAGTAAATAACATTGACTTAGTTAAAGTTCACCTGTATACAGTAGTTATATATATATATATATATATATATATATATATATATTTATATATATTGATTGCTTAATTACTTAGTTTTTGGACATAATAAAATTAGACCAGTGCACATATGTATTAAAAAGTGTTCAATACAATTATATTGTAGAACTTTTGAATATTCTTCATTTGTGAATGAGTTATTACGCAACCTAGGTTTCTACCATGAGTGGTGTCTTCAGGCGATTTTTAATAACTGATTTTACTGTTTACCTTTTTTTTTTTTTAAAGAACACTCACATAACGGTGTTTTTTTTTTGAACACTCATGTGACAGGGAATTTTTGAATGTGCAATTTTGAAAATTACAAGAAATTATAACATTTTCATTCATGGTTGTGTGAACCTAAGAGGTATTTTTTAGTCTGGTTACACTTGGTCATAATTTCCATTCTTTCATTCAATAGTTCATTTTTGTTTGGGAAAAGCATAATCTCTAATTTTTCTTCTTGGCACAGTCTACATATTTTGCCACCGTTGTAAGGCTTGGCCTTTTTTTACTATACTCCACATTATATCTGAGTCTTTTCCATATTTTGATTTTAACTTCTACATGCAGCTAGCCAATTTTGTACAATTTTTTAAGCTTTCTATTTTGAATATAGACTTATGATTAAACCATCTGGTCTTAAAAGCGTCTTTGGTTAAACCCAAATATATTTTATTTTGGCCATTTAAGTCATGTACCTTTGCCTTGTAAATGACTTCTTTTGTGTTCCTATATACATATAATTATGGCATAAAATGTTTCAATTAGCTAGTAATACAAAATAATTCAAAATAATAAAAAATGTAATCTAATCTAAATCTAAACTTATTTATAAACGGAACTTTGTCTGTGTGTGCGCCCCGTTACCTAGACTCAGAAATGCCTGAACCGATTTTCTTGAAAATTTACACAGTTGTACTATAAGCATCTGCAAGTGTTCTTAGCTAGGTTTTGTGTCGAGGTACCTGCGATAAATATAAAAAATAATCAGGTTATAGGAGTGGTCCGATTTTAATCAGATTTGATACACTCATAGACAAAGACATAAGAAACGATATTCAGAAGTTTCAAGGTTGCAGTTCTTACAATAGTGCAGAAAATTGATTATATATATATATATATATATATATATATATATATATATAAAAGGAAAGATATTTGTGTGTGTGTGTGTTTATCTGCCTGTATGTCTGTATTATTTTTCAGCCCTTTTATTTTAGTTTTTGCTTCTGGTTTGGCTCTAAGTAGGTATAATTGTAGTTATTAGTCTCAGGCATGATACCATTTACTCAGAGGATTTATTTAGCCTTCAAAATTCAGTTAACGATGAAAAAAAAAAAAAAAAAAAAATTATTTGATATCGACACCAGGAAATCAAAATTTGTCTTACATCCATTCATTTTTCTTTCAGTCTACGGTTTCACTTCAACTGGAAACAACTATTGCTTTTCAGTCTTTCATGCCAACGTCCAAAGAGTCTGAGCTCCAGGACCATGGATTAGTTTTAAAGCTTTCATTACACCCGAGCAATGCCGGGCTATATTGCTAGTTACGTAAATATTATAATCTAGATTTGTCTTGCAAACTCTTGGCTGAAGTGTATTGAAATAAAGTCAGACACGTTATGAAAAATAGTTGCATTTGTCAGTAAGAAGTAGCTATTTTTTTTAAAACTACCAAAAATATTTTGGTTGAAGTGAAGGGTTTCGAATACGTTTTAAATATTAAAAATTACATACTAGTTATTGTCCAATCAAATATCACACATGCCCATGTAGATTCAGAGTTATGGACTGTCTGGAGCCCCTTTAGTTGGACAGAAAAAAAATTGCATTAATTTTTTAATAATGTTTGTTCCAGATACAAATATTATTTAACCCAGAACAGATGGAGAAGAAATTTACACTTTTTCCAAATGTATTTGCACATAAGTGAATGTAACGAACCTGACTGGAATTTGAACTGACTTCTCATTTTGAGACACTATTACACCACCGGCACATCCCCAGAAAACCTGAACTGAGCAATCTATATAAAACTAAAACGCTAATCTTGTATGTATGTATGTATGACTGTTCCCTAATATAAAATAATATACCAATCAATTTAAAAATACCTTTAAGCCCTGCCAAGTCTAGTGCCAAATTTGATTCAAATTAGACAAGGGATTCTTGAGCTAGGGCCATTTTTATCTTTCTACAAAATTTTTAATAGGAAATTCAGTATTTCCATGGCTAAGGTTCAGAAGAGCTTTAGTCTTCTGTTTCACCAATTAAGAGTTTTTTACCATAGACATCTCATGCTACGTCCAAGGAGTCAAACACCCGGATTTCTTCAGTATTCTAAAGGTGAGAAAAGAAATTCCACACAGATTTTACCCCCTAAGAACTGCAACTTTCAGGAACAGACTCTCACATGATTGCTTTCCTAACTACTACAATCTTTTCAATTTATTATATATCCCCCTTATCCTCACCATCTTTACTTCATTCAGTACCCCTCTACTTTAACTGGATCTGATGCCTTGTATTGGGTGAAAGCTAATTAAAAAAAAAAAAAGCCAAAATGAAAATCATTTGTCAACATAATCGGAATTTTTAACAATGAAAAATGTCCAAGTAACCAATTCTTTTAATCTTTATTTCTTGGATTCCAAAGCAGTCTAAGATTCTAAGCCAGAGTTTCTCTATCTGGGTGATATTAACTACTGGTGGAGGATTTTAACTGATGGATGCATATTGATCAACTGAACAGAAGATGGTAACAGGAATGCCAATATTAAGACTATTTCTTTGTTGAAAGTATCTTAGGATTACAGAGAAAAAGATTACCACCTAAGCTAAGCCCCACTCTCAAAGCTCCACTCTCATAAAGTCATCTTTCCCCTTATTCCTATATTCACTTTATAACAACTTCCATTCTGCTCATATCGCACCGCTTTCAGTAATTATCTATCTTGACTGGCTCCCGAGCCTCATATTTAATTAACTTTAATTAACTTAATTTAATTAACACAGAAAGAAACAGCCAAATATATTTGTCAAAAACGTAATCATAATAGTAACAATGACAAATGCCCAGATCTATATAATGCCGAAACTAATCTAAATGATATGTACACTAACCAATATAGGAGCATATTGTACCTCGAAGCCCTGACGAGTGAAGTACCAAATTTCATTCAAAGGAGACAAATTGAACCATTTTCTCATTATTGCGTTTTTATGGTATTCATAATAGGAAGTTCAGTATTTGTTTTCAATACACATTCTTATATCAATCCACTAATATAAAGAAACGTTTATATTCCAACTATTATGTGTGAAAAATAATAAAATACATTATAATAATGTAATAAAGGCTGCTGCATCAGCTCATTCTCTTTACTACCAGTTATTAAACTTTACTACCAGTTTTGTTTAATTTGTTTTTTTTGCAATAATTATGTTGTAGAGTAGTTTATATATATATATATATATATATATATATATATATATATATATATATATATTTTACTAGCAGTATAGCCCGGTGTTGCTTGGGAGTAATGAAAGCTTTAAAACTAATCCATGGTCCTGGAGCTCAGACTCTTTGGACGTTGGCATGAAAGACTAAAAATCAATAGTTGTAGACTGAAAGAAAAATGAATGGATATAAGTCAAATTTTGATTTCCTCGTATCGATATCAAATTAGTTTTTTTTGTAGTAAACTGAATTTTGAAGGCTAAATAAGTTCTCTGAGTAAATGGTATCATGGCTGAGACTAAGAACTACAATTATACCTAATTAGAGCCAAACCCGAAGCAAAAACTAAAATAAAAGGGCTGAATAAAAAATTAAAAAAATACAGACATACAGGCAGATAAACAGACACACACACAAACATCTTGCCTTTTATATGTATATATTATGGATTTTCTGCACTATTGTAAGAACTGCAACCTTGAAACTTTTGAATATCATTTGTTATGTCATTGTCTATAAGTGTATGGTGAACAAGTAACTTAGAGAGTCCAGTTAGAGGGAGATAACTCATAACTACCAAAAAGAGGCTTTGCACAAGGAAATGAGAATGCTATACCCCAGTGATCGTAATAAAGGGTTTGGTTCAAAACTGCTAGCACCTGAAGAAGACCGAATCATACAATAGCTGAAACGTTGTACAAATGGCAACAAAAAGGAGGACAATAGCCATAATAATTTAAATAGTGTAAATACTACCTCGTCTCAGAAATATAGACAAACATTAGATTATTTTGTTGGTTTTGTTTTAATGTAAGATTCTCTATAGGAGGTACATCAATATATATGCTGCTGTCATTTTAAGCAGCCTATCAACGTAAGTATTTTGCTGTTATTTTTGACAGGCCAGAAACACTTGTATGGTTATATAAGGTTTGGGTGGTGCACTCAATATACTGTTATATCATCAGCATAGATATTTGCAAATGATCAGAGTACACTTTTGTATTCACACAAAACTTTCTGTGAATTGCCGAACACATGAACACAGCATAGAATGGAGCTTAAATACACTTTTAATCACAATCTGAAAGCCATGAAAAAAAAAAAGGGGGGGGTATATTTTTCGCACTGTCTGATGTATTTTTAGTGCAAGACAACTTATACAATGAGACTATTTTGAGGACCCTAGAGGTTATGCCAGGATTTGTCATCAGAAGCCACAATTTGAACAACATAAGGTACGCAGATGAGACAGTACTGATTGCAGACACGGAAAGGAAACTATAAGACCTCCTACAGAAGGTCGTTGTGGAGAGTGATAAAAAAAAAAGCACTACAAATAAACTGCAAGAAAACCAAATGCCTAGTCATCAGCAAAAAGAGCAACCGAAAATGCCAAATACAGGTGGGGTATACTAAAATCAAGCAGGTACAAAAATTTAAATATCTGGAAAGTGTTATAACAGAAAACGGAAAGTGCGACAGAGATCCAAAGGCGAATTCGCATGGTGAAAGACGCATTCCAGAAGTTGAGTAAAATATTAAGACACAGGAAACTTTCACTAGAAACAAAGAAGAGAGTACTGGATTGCTATATGATGTCAGTTCTTCAATATGGCAGTGAACGGTGGACAATATCATCAAAGACAATGAAAAACACTTTAAGCAACTGAAATGTGGTTCTACAGAAGGATGCTGCGGATATCATGGACCGAGCATGTGATCAATGATGAGGTTTTGGAAAGAATGGAAATGAAAAGGTAATTAATACTGAGCATGAGGAAGAGACAGTTAAAGTTCCTAGGACATGCAATGAGGAAGGAGGGCTTGGAGAACCTGATACTAACAGGCCAGATAGAGGGAAAAAGAGATAGTGGAAAGCAGCAGATAACATATTTGAAAGGCCTGAGCAGGTGGATAACAGACGGGGTGTTGTGAGATATAACAGGAGAAAGCATGCTAAGATCCACCAGGGATAGGGAGACATGGAAGGCCATGATTGCCTACGTCCTGAAAGGACAGGGCACATAGAAGAAGAAGGATACAAAAAAAAACAAAAAAAAAATTATTTTTTATGGGTTAACACCATATTTTACTGTACAGATAAGTTTTTTTAAGATGCCTATAAGTCTAAGTTACAAAAAAAAAATAACGAAGTTGAATTCTTCCATTTAAATAGATAAACAAAAAATGTCTGTGTATGGGTGTTCTCTAACTCGGGCTACTTGTTCTACAGAGTATAATTAGTGATTTTACAAGTTTTTAATTTATATTGACTTTAAAGTAACAAAAACTTAGCGAATTGTGAATTTAAACATTTTTGTTATAAATTTAGTTTAAAATATCACCAAAACTTCATGAATTGGGAAAATCAATTTTATTTCTTCAAAATTGCCACGGCTAAAGTGAGGTTTACTGATGGGAGGTTTTGAATTTTTGCAGACCTTGTGATTTAAAAAACTTAATTTTCAACATGAATTGAAATTTTAATATACACACTACATACACACACATATATATATATATATACACACACATATATATGTATGTGCACACACACATATGCACACACACATATATGCACACACACACACACACATATATATATGCACACTAATCATGCATACATGCACGCACACACACATTCATATACATAACGCACACACATTCATAACACACACACACACATTCATATACATAACGCACACACATTCATAACACACACACACACATACATAACACACACACATATACATAACACACACACACACTCATATATATATATATATATAACACACACACATATATATAACACACACACACATATATATAACACACACATATATATAACACACACATATAACACACACACACATATAACACACACACACACATATATATATAACACACACATATATATAACACACACACACACATATATAACACACACACACACATATATATATAACACACACACACACACACATATATATAACACACACACACACACATATATAACACACACACACACACATATATAACACACACACACATATATATAACACACACACACACATATATAACACACACATATATATAACACACACACATACATATATAACACGCACACACACACACATATAACACACACACACATATATATAACACACACACATATATATAACACACACACATATATAACACACACACACACACACATATATAACAACACACACACATATACACACACACACACACACACATATATAACACACACACACATATATAACACACACACACACACATATATAACACACACACATATATAACACACACACACACACACATATATAACACACACACACACACATATAACACACACACACACATATATATAACACACACACACACATATATATAACACACACACACACACACATATATATAACACACACACACACACACACATATATATAACACACACACACACACATATATAACACACACACACACACATATATATAACACACACACACACACATATATATAACACACACACATATATATACACACACACACACACACATATATATAACACACACACACACACACACATATATATACACACACACACACACACATATATATAACACACACACACACACACACATATACATATATATATATATATATATATATACATACAGGGGCCCGACAATATTTTTTGGACACTTTAGTATTCGACTTTCCGAGTACCATAGAGTGGCAAAATTCCTTCAATAGAATAGCATAAACATATAAAGACAATACCTGTAATAAAAATGGAAGAAAATCGATTAGGTAAGGAAAAATATTTATTTTTCATCATTTTTTACAAAACACACGCGACATTATTTTTCGGACATCATTGAAAAACTGTTAATAGTCTGTAATATCACCTTTCTTCTCAATAACTTTTATCAATCTCTCTTCATAATGATCAAACATATGCACAATAACATCTCTACGTGTTTCTATTAGTTGCTTTTTGGTATCTAGTATCCGTTCCCATAGTTGAGCCGCTTTCGTTATTTCAGGTCCATCATAGACAAGTTGTGCAAGCATTTCCCAAACATTTTCTATTAAATTTAGATCTGGGCTTTTTGCAGGCCATTCCAAAGTAGTCATATTCACTTTAGCCATCCATTCTTTCATGAGTTTTGACACATGGATGCTGCAATTGTCTTGCTGTAGAACGAAATCATTCCCTATCTCTCTTCTTATCCTTGTTAGGGCTTTCTGTCCAGCAACTGTTTGTAGCTTTCGCTGTTATGTTGTCCTTTCAGCCACTCCAACCATATATTTCCATTAGCAAAGATCATACCACAAACCATAACTCCTCCTCCTCCCATCTGTTGTTTGTTTAGTACAGCAGGCTCACCCCTTCTCGACCAAGTACACCATGCATCGGGCCCATCAAACTTGAAACGCTTCTCATCAGTAAATATAACCTTAAAGTCAACATGCTTTGTTAACCACCTTTTAGCACACTCCAGTCTTGCTCCTTTGTGTTTCTTTGTTAGTGTAAT
Source organism: Ascarosepion bandense (assembly GCA_037127315.1). Lineage (NCBI taxonomy): Eukaryota > Metazoa > Mollusca > Cephalopoda > Sepiida > Sepiidae > Ascarosepion > Ascarosepion bandense. Next base: position 243,077 of record JBBBDQ010002177.1, read on the forward strand.
TTTTTTTCTTAGCCTTTGCATGCTTCAAACCAATCCTATGCAGCGTTCTTTGTACTGTTCGGACGTTTACATCCAATTCACATTTCTCCTTTACTTTTCTTGCTGTAACTTTTTCTCCAGATATCAAAAGCTGTGTCACAGTCCTCTTCATTCTCCTTTCAGTCCTCTTGCCAATTGATCTTTTCCGTCCTCTCCTCTTTTTTCGCTCGGAGTTTGTCTTCAGCATGTATTCGACTGTTGATTTCGACAGCTTCAAATCCATAGCAATCCTTCTGATGCTGAAGCCAACATCCCGCTTCTTCCATGCCAAACAAACGACTTCTTTTGAATGCATTTTACCTCATTAAACTTAATTGTTTTGCCAGTAAAATAGAACAGATAATTGATTCTAATGATGACAGCTAAGTGTACAAGCAGAAGATTTGCATACAGCAACATATACATGAACTTAGCTCTTAATAAAATAGGATTTTTTTGTCATGTCCGAAAAATAGTGTCGTGCAAGTTTTCACAAAAATCACAAAAAACTAAAATTATCAAAGCCAAACTAAAAAAAATGATTACACTAGTAGTGGATTTTCACTCCTCAACTACGTACTTACAATCTCAAAAGTTTTTGGCACGAGTAACCACCTTGAAGTACTTTTTTCAAAGTGTCCGAAAAATATTGTCGGGCCCCTGTATATATATATATATATATATATACACACACACACACACACACACACACACAACTGAGTTTTATGCATTACAGCAATCTTCGGGTGCTTATCCTATCATACTGGTTTATTCAAAATAATCCCATCTGATATGATAACCACCTGAAGATCTCTTGTGGTGCGTAAAACGTAGGATATGTATATTTATTAATTTTATGTGTATGTATGCCTGTATGTATGTGCATGTACATGTCTGTACGTACATATGTACATGGACACGTGGCTGAGTGGTTAGAAGGTTCATTTTCTGGCCATAAAGCTTGGTTTCAAACCTCACCCTGGTTGATTTGTCAGGAAGGTGAGAGGCGATACCAGCATGTGCCACCTTTGGAAAGTGCCTGAAAACAATATCACGGGTTGACCCAAGCCTTGTGAGTGATAATTGGTTAGACACTAGCTCAAAGGTACAAGTCACTGTGACCGAGGGTTTCAGTGTCCTGGCTTTGTTCAGACTGTTGTCCACGCTAGATAACACGCTCTCTCCCAGAAACTGTAACTAAGGTCTGCTCAGCATAGTTGCAGTTTAAACCACAGGTGGGCTCTGTAGGTGTTGAACAAACACAAGTGTGCCTGAGCAGGCCTCTACAATGTGGATTAGCTAGCTACCCTGGTAGTCAAGTATCCTCAAATACGAGTGGCCAGCCATTATGTGTGTGTGTGTGTGTGTGTGTGTGTGTGTGTAATTATAACTCAATCATGTCAAAAAAAAAAAAAAAAAAAAAAATAATCACAGAATGCCCACAACCATAAATGAACACAAACACTTAGCTATGACTAAAATATCTTTTAAATGGTCACATATACTGAAAGAATAGGAAAAAGGTCAACCCAACGCAAAGAAGTCAACCAAAATGACAAGAAACCAACTCATTATAAAGCAATTACATATAGCCCATTCACACTAAAAAGAAACTAACACAAAAGAAAAATCTACCACCTGAAAATAACAACAAAAACAATTAACTGACTGTAGAACCACTCACATACCAAAATATTACATTACTTCAAACTCGATATAAATAAGAAATAAACCTGGACACAACAGAAAATCAAAATTAAGTCCCCACAAGTGAATGACATCGTAACAGTGCCTTCTTAAAACTTGAGTAGAAGCCATGATTGATTTTTTTTAATATCTACTGGCCTGAATCATGAAAAAAATCTCGTTAGAAAAATGTGCATTCCAGCATAAAAAATAATGTTCAAAGAAATAGATTTAATCTATTTCGTAACAGGTTTTTATATATATATATATATTTTTTTTTTTTTTTCATTTATAAATGAGTTATTTTGTTACCTTGGTTTCCACTATGAGTGGTTTCTTCAGGCGATTTTTAATAACTGATTTTACCTTTTACTTTTTAAGAACACTCTTGTAACGAGCTCAACCAAAGACACTTTTAAGACCAGGTGGTTCAACCACAGATCTACATTTAAAATAGAAAAATTAAAAAACAATACAAAATTGGTTAACCATGTCTGGAAATTGAAATCAAAATATGAAAAAGATCCACACATAATGTGGAGCATTGTAAAAATAGCCAAGCCTTGCAATGGTGGACAAATATGTAGACTGTGCCAAGAAGAAAAATTAGAAATTATGACATACCCAAATAAAGACAAACTGTTAAATGAAAGAACAGAAATTATGACAAAATGCATCCACACTAAGAAATACCTCTTAGGTTCATACAACCATGGATGAAAACGTCATAATTCGTTTGAATTTAAACAATGCGCATTCGTAAATTCTCTGCCACGTGAATGTTCAATTGAAACACCGTTACAAGAGCGTTCTTAAAAAGAAAAACGGTAAAAAGGTAAAATCAGTTATTAAAAATCGCCTGAAGAAACTACTCGTGGTGGAAACCAAGGTAGCGAAATAACTTGTTTAAAAATGAAAAATATTTAAAAGTTCTACAAAGTAACTGTATAGAACACTTTAATACAAATGTGTAATGGTCTTTTAATGAAATTATATACACGTTCGGTTTTTTGACAATCTGAACAGAACGTTTTTAATATACAACTGGCCTAAAATATCTTAGAAAAATATCTATCTTCCAGCAGGATTCAAACCTGCAACTCCCACATACCAGCGAGATGAAGTCATTAGATATGATGTGCCTTACCACTCAACTACATAAGATTTCATGGGAAACAAAGTTTGAATAAAGCCTAATAAATACACATTTTCCTGATTTCTTTAGAATATAAATTGCTGCACTGGTTCCTTACATAATGTAAACAAAAGATAATATTTTTACATACGTACATACACAGAAGTACACACTTATGCTCTCTCACTCGCTCACACAAAGTACACACAAGCTCGCACACACTTATGCTCACGCACACTAACTACACACTTAATGCTCACGCACACATAACACACACTTATGCTCACGCACACATAACTACACACTTATGCTCACGCACACATAACTACACACTTATGCTCACGCACACATAACTACACACTTATGCTCACGCACACATAACTACACACTTATGCTCACGCACACATAACTACACACTTATGCTCACGCACACATAACTACACACTTATGCTCACGCACACATAACTACACACTTATGCTCACGCACACATAACTACACACTTATGCTCACGCACACATAACTACACACTTATGCTCACGCACACATAACTACACACTTATGCTCACGCACACATAACTACACACTTATGCTCACGCACACATAACTACACACTTATGCTCACGCACACATAACTACACACTTAATGCTACACTAACTACACACTTATGCTCACGCACACATAACTACACACACACTTATGCTCACGCACACATAACTACACACACACACTTATGCTCACGCACACATAACTACACACACACTTATGCTCACGCACACATAACTACACACAACTTATGCTCACGCACACATAACTACACACACACTTATGCTCACGCACACATAACTACACACACACTTATGCTCACGCACACATAACTACACACACACTTATGCTCACGCACACATAACTACACGCACACATAACTACACACACACTTATGCTCACGCACACATAACTACACGCACACATAACTACACACACACTTATGCTCACGCACACATAACTACACGCACACATTAACGCACACACACACTTATGCTCACGCACACATAACTACACACACACTTATGCTCACGCACACATAACTACACACACACATGCTCACGCACACAACTACACACACACACTTATTAACAGGCCCAAAAGACAAAAAAACAGAGCAACACATATTCTCAACCAACCCTCTGCCAAGGAAAAATAACTGAAATGTATACCATAACAAACAAGATGCATCTCTCCCTAAAATAATTTTCTCTGGGTTTGTTCACAGGTTTCACATTGTCAACAATCGCAAAACAGTCGCTAATATGTCACTGGATAATGTTTACTGTTCAGTGTTAGAAAGTTTGTATAACTCATTGTTCTGGTTAATAATACTGCAAGGAAAGACTTGAACAAAAGTTTGTGTAAAGAACAGGTTTAATCACCTGAGAGACACGGATTAGAAACACAGTAGAGAATATTGTAATTCAGTGCAGTATAGCATATGACTCAAACACTATGCCTTGTGATATGCTTTGTGATGACCATTCCTATGTGCAGGGCCGTAGCTGATGCTAAAAAAAAAACACCAGGCACAGAGAAAATTGCCCAGATTTATTAGTTGACAATGTGATGACGTCATCAGTGACATCCATTTCCAGAAACTATGGTTTTTGCGGATTTTTTCGGCTATTCCAATGGAAATTAAGCACAGAACATGAACGAAAGCAGGAAATCAAGTTTGGACTTTCTGAGTATAACTAGTCATTTCTCCCAAAATTAATAAATAAACAGATTTTTACTACATTCATTCGGATGTTTTCTTCGTTTTTCTTTCTTTCTTTGTGAATTGTTTAGTTTGATTTCTGACGAAGACATTTTTCCTTGCCCGGATTTTCACTATGATTGCACGGATCAGCCCAGACCCGTGCCCGATAGTCAGATATGGCCATGCCTATGAGCAGACATTCATCTCATAGCAGATGGATATGTCCATGTTCAACAATTAGTGTAGAAAAGGTCTTTTTTTTTTTTTTTTTAAATCATCTCACCCCAAGTAAGGCATTTTACTGCCACCGTTGCGCAGAAGGTTACATAGGGGAAAGTGATGAGAAAGAGGGGTCAGTTATAGGAAATGTCAGGAGGAGGGTAATTTACAGATGAGAATACTGAGGATGGGGGTGGAGTAGATGAAAAAGACCTTGAGAGAATTGATGCAAGTTAGTGAGATAGGAGATGTCTATTGACCTTATATTTAAATTCCTGGAGATTGTAGCTGTCGAGGAAGCAAATATATGGAAGGGAATTCCATAGGTGGGAAGTGCGTGAAAAGAAGCTGTTAGAGTAGAAATTGCGGTTACATTTTATCTGCTTCACAATAAAAGGGTGGGACCTAGTTGCTAATCTGGTAGCTTGTGTAAATCATACCTAGGGGGCACCAGTGATCTAAGTTCATTGGAGCAGATGCAGTGAAAGAGCAGTGAAAGTATTTATAGAAGAGACACAGGGAAGCCACGTCACGCCGGGGAGACAGCAACTGCAGCCAAGCTGCCAAGTTAATATCAATCACATTACAGATTCTCTGTTGGATTTTGTCAAGAACCCCGAGGTGAATTTTGTCTTTCTGCAGAATATTCACCCAAAACAAGAATCACTTAAATACATATATGTCATCGTTAGTCAAAATTAAAACCATTTCTATTTCAACAGGATCTATAGAGGTTTATGGAGCAGGCCCCAAATTGCCTCCTACATAAAACTGTTGCATTAATGAATGGCCATTTTTTGGAGGGTGGATTGATTAAGTTTTTTTTTGGTGGGGGGATTAAAAAATGGGGGTGGGGGTCAATATTTTTTTTTGGAGGGAACTTTTTAAGGTCTTTTAGGATTTTCAAGGTTTTTATTTGGAGGAGTGAGAATTTTCAAGGGTTTTTTTTCTGGGAAAAATTTTCAAGGTTTTTTTTCTGGGAAAAATTTTAAAGTTTTTTTGGAGAGAATTTTTCCCCCACCATGTACTTATTTTCTGGAATGGAGCCTAAAGTCTCCTTCTGCATATAGGGCTTATATACAATTTTTTAAAAATCTTTTCACCTCAAGCAAGGCAATAAAGCCACTAAGACACAGGGGTTACAATGTGTTAGAGAATACAAGGAAAATTAAGGAAAGAGGACAATAAATAAAAAAAGTATTAAGATGGCAGATAACGATTGACACTGCATTTAAAGTTTTTAAAGATTAAACTTGACTGGGAAACATGAAGCTGGAAAAAAGTTCCGAAAACAAGAAGTGCGATGGAGGAAAATGTTAGCAGAGGACTTAAGGAGGTTATATCTAGCCATTTCAACTGTAAAATGATAAGACCTTGCCACTAATCTAGTAAATTCATAAACTCTACCAACATTGCGGATTGTTTGTATTTTAACAAGAATCATTCAATACATAAGAGGAGCATCAGATCATGTCGTAGCAATATTAAAAGCAAGCATGAATGGTGGACTTATGAATATCTAAGATGGATTCTGGCAGTAAAAAAAAAATTATCTAGCATGACACAGTAAACCAACTTTCCTAAGTGTAGACTTAACAATTCAATTTAATCTTTCCACTTCATGTCAGTGGAAAATGTTAGTCCGAGAAGGTGCAATGAGTCACAGTCCTGGAGGTTAGCATCAGCCATGCTGAGGGGAGGTAAAAAGGGATCTCCCAGACAAAAGAGAGAAGTTTCATTTTGGAGGCATTAAAATTAATGAGCCATTTCTTGCCCCAGTTAACAACTTAGTGCAAAAAATTGAGAAGGCACAACAGGTCAATCATCTGGATGCTAGAGGTATACTGATGAAAGGTGAAAGGGGTTTCCTCAGACAATTAAAAGAGAGTAGTTTCATTTTGGAGGCATTAAAATTAACAAGCCATTTCTTGCCCCAGTTAACAACTGATTGTAAGGAATTGTCACAAATTTGTAGAGATAAGAGTAAGTTATTTTTATTTATTTTTTTAAATCGTATCACCCCGAGCAAGGCAGTAATGCCACTGAAGTGCAGGGGGGTATGTAATAGTGAAAAGATTGGAAAAGAGAAAGCCGGAAACCACATCCTAAACAGGGAACAAGGGATGAGCCTCTTACCCTGTTCAATAGACGTGGGTGGAGTGTGAACCGGGCGATAGATAGATCTATCTACTCCAATTGAAAAAAAAAAAGTGAGAAGATTGGAAAAGAGAAAGCCAGAAACCACATCCTAAACAGGGAACAAGGGATGAGCCTCTTCAACTGTTCAATAGACGAGGGTGGAGTGTGAACCGGGCGATAGCTATAAAAAAAAAAAAATTAAATGATTTTTTGCTAAAGGTCTCAAAGAAATAAATGGAAAAATGATGTCTCCTGATTTTTTAAATTAATAAACTAATAATTTTAGACAAATGATACAACTCAACAAGTACTGTTGGAAATTGAGACCAAATAGAGTAGACGCATTTTAGACTTATTTAGTCTTCAGTTATAGAAAAAATAAAAATAAAAAAAATTGGGAAGTTGAAGATCTATATTGCCATGGATAACTGTCTTCTTTTGCACTTCCCGCCAGTGAAACTCCCTTCCATTTACTTACTTCCCTGATAACTACAATCTCCAAAAATTTAAATGCAATGTCAATTACCATATTCCATCTTCATGAATCCCGTTCATCTTTTATCCTTTCTTCAATACCCACTGTGCCCAGTTTTTTTCTCTCACTGTAACACCCTGCACGCTAGTGGGAGTCTTGCTTTGTTTGGAGTGAAATATTAAAAATTGATCTTGTAAGACAACCTAACTAACCATTACAGCACGTCAAGGTTTCCAAATGATTTTCTAAGTGTTGCTTAGATGTAGCACAAGGCCGAAAGATTGGAGCACCCAGTTTGGAACAAGCTCAATACTCAGTTGTAATTGATTTAAGACAAGCTTGCTGGCACACCAGCGATGGTCCTACTTGGTGTGAACAAAAACGATAATGCTTTCTGCTTTAAATTCGTAGACTAAGCATGCGTTTTTTATTAGTTACTACTACATTGTTCAGACTTGACCTCATCTTTATTAACCATATTCACATTTCGACAATTGTATAGGTACTCCGACATTGCTTTTTTGAGGAACGAGAACAATACCCACAGTGATTGAAATAAAAGCCTAAGGTTCACTTCGAAATTTCCATCACCCGAAGAAGGTCGGAGCGTACAACGACCGAAAGAAACGTCGTGAATATGGCAATAAAGACGAGGACAACAGTCCGAACAATGTAAATATTAAATAATTACAATTACATTAATTACAATACCTCATCAGAAATGCTGACAAATATGCATAAATTAAAAATCAATATACAATTAAAACGTGGGATTCGAGGCTTTTTCATTCTGTAAAAATCAGTTTTGAAACTAAAAAAAAAAAACAGTCCATATTAAAAAATAAAAATTGATTTTTCTTTAGAATTCCAAGAGTGTACAGACTATTAAAACCTGAGCAAATATTTTTTAACAGCACTTAGAAGTCTTCTCATACGTTTCTTAAAATAAAAAACTCGACAAATACAGGCGTTGTCATTAAAAGAGAAAGAGTTTATGTTTATTTTTAACAAGTTTCGGGTGTGTAGATGAAAAACCCGGACAGTTGGACACTAGATGTGTGTGAGTTTGGGCGTAACGTTGAAAAATCTCATTCTCATCTAATGTCGAAATAAAAAATATTCATAAATAAATTATTAAAATATTTACAATTGAGTCATTGACAATAAAAAAAAAAAAGCCAACCATAAAATTTTCTTTCGACAACTTTTACAGACTGTGTCCGTGTAAGTGAGCCCGAAGTTTTTAAAATCTAAATAATTAATAAATGTTTATTAATTAAATAAAATGTTTTTAATGTTATAAAAAGATAAAGTGTTTGTTTTTGTTTTTTGTTGACAAAATAAGTTAATTTTACATAGTCTAAAAATAAAAAATAAAAACTTTCAACGTTAATTAGAGGGAAGAAAAAAAACGTGTTTCATTTTTATGCAATTGATTTTTTTAAGGGCGCCTATCATAGAGCGATAGTTGAGGAGAAAACTTGCCAAAGTTTAAATTTCAAACCAGTTCTAAGTTCAATCCTCATGGCATGTAACACTAACTATAATCTTGTATCTGATAAAAATTAAATAAATCTAAAAGATAAAAGATTCAAATCAAACAAAAAAAAAAAACAATGGTGAATCAAAACTTGATGAATAAACGGATGCGTGTTCGATTTGCTACCAAATTCTTTAATTTTTTTGTCATTAACTTCGTCTCTGGAAAATTTCAAGTTAAAAATTCTTGAGAAAAGTCAGACAGCAAAGAAAATTGCTCACTGAATGGAAAACCAAGTCGTCTGCATTCATTACAAATTTTTAAAAGTATTCCGAATATTTGTGTTTAATTGCTAATTATAAAAATTAATTTAAGTAAGTATGATTAACGCAACAAAAATTCCTTGAAATCTTGATAGGAAGAACAGATATTTTTATTTATTTTTTTACACACTCTGCTCTTAGACCGAGAAGTTTCCTTCCAAAGACGGTAAAAAAACTATAGAAATTAAAAAATAATTGTGTTGTCTGTTCCCTTGGTGTGTTTTTATTTTAGGTTGGGGTACTTCAGATAGCGAGGATTGATCCTAAACTTTTAGCTTTAAGGACCTAAAGCTACCCTTTTAAGTGCAATTAATTATAAAGTTTATTGTTCTAAAATAAAACAAATGTGGCACAAGGCCAAAAAGAAAGCGGGGTAAAGCTGGTCAACATTGATCAGATTCATGACCCATTCATCAATTACAATTTTTACTTGTTCACCACAACAAAAACTCTTCCATCACCATTTATACAACACACACAAACTTTTTTCCATCAAAATGTTTAAGAGGAAAGATCAAAGTCATTTTTAATTATTTTTAAATATTTTTTTAAAAATCCCTTGAAAGAATGCCAGCGAGCTAATCTTCTTCTTGACTGTTACTACTGAGTACTCGAGTTCGATCCTGACTTGGAACTCAATTGATATAGTGACATGTGTCAAACAACGCTTAAGAAAAAAAAAAGAAATATTTATAACCAAAATTTCAAATGTGTTAAGATTTTAAAAATATTAAAAAAATAAAAAAATAAGTAAATAAGTACTTTGTTATCTATGAGGAAAGACCAAACATTTCTGACGATATATATATATATATATATATATATATTTTTTTTTTAAGTTTGAAACCTTTTTTCAACATGTTACGTGTGATGCTGTTTCCTAGCGAAAAAGTGGAAATACCTAAAATGCAACAAGTGTGGCACAAGGCTGAGGGGGAAATGGAGTAAGGCTGGTTCACTTAACAGAGAACCATATTCACGACCCATTCATTCATCCATTACAATTTTCTCATTCACCACAACAACAAAAAAACTCTTCCATCACAATTTAAATCCTTTCAAAAAACCACATATTCACAGGGAACCTACCCCATGCCATGGCATGAAAATTTAATTTATACAAAACAAATTGTTCCTCAAAAAAATGTCTTTTTTTTATATATAACGATATGAAGTGAAGAGATACACAAAAATTTGCATTCATTTCATTCATAGTTGAAAATAAAATTTGGGGGGGGGGGGGGAAAAGTATTATTATCCGATTGTTATGGTCATGTTTGAAATACGGCTTCTTGGGCCCTCGCTTTCTTCATAACCATTTTAGAATGTAATTAAAAGAAAAATTGAAATTTAATTTGAAGAGGAAAAATATATTTGAACAGAACTACTTATGACAACACTTGCTAATCTCTCTCTAACTACAGAATGCAGGGAATGTAAATTTTTTAAAAACTGGACGGTTTCCTCTTTTTATATGTGTTTTTACTCTTTTCTTCATTCCCACTCCTAAAAACAAACCTTTTCAAAATGTGAAACCAAAATAAAGTTACATTTTTTCGTTGACAGTTTTTAGAGAGATTTGGATTTTTAAACTTGATCAATTTCCTTGACAAGACACGTGCGCCTGCAAAATGTCGAATTTAACTTTGGGAAAGTAAATTTTTTATTATTTACTTACACAAAATAACATTAAAAAAAAAACTAGCAGAGACTAACGACACTAGTTTCAAATTTAGTAGTAGTACCAGCAATGTTTAGTAGATTTTGAAACTATTTTTGTTTTTAATTAACTATTTCTATTCTGAAACCACAACAGAATTTTTCATTTCATACAACAACTGCTCAAATATTTTTAACTTGAAAAGATAAATTACCTGAAGTCAATAATTATAAAAGTGGGGCGAAAAAATGAGTTTATTACGAATTTATTATTTTTAAAGATCTAAGAAAATGAGGAAATAATGAATTACAAACAAAAATAAATGAATGGTAAATAAAAAAGTAAATTAAAATTAAAAGATTGAATTTTTTTTTATCCGTCTTGCTCTTAATTTTTATTTTTTAGAATTCATTCATAAATGATAAAAATAAAATTATCGATTTTTTTTTAAAAGATTTAAAAAAAAAATTAATTGAATTCTTTTTAAGTGATATGTTTGAACATTTTTTTTAAATAAAATAATTTTATGATCGTTATTTATTTTTTTTTTTTTACACATACAAACTAAATCTAAAATTGAGGAAGTTTCAGAAAACTACCGACTAAAAAAGATTTTTAAAAACTTAAAAAGTAAACATTTCTTCTTTCTTTCATTAACAAGTCAGCCTAATTTTCCATAATTTTCTGGACTTTTTTTTTTCTTTTAATAATTTTATTACCGATTATTGATGTTTTTATGGCCAATACAAACTTTGTAAATTTAATTGACATATGAAAAAAAAAGTTTATTCTTTTCATTCGAGGGAAATTGTATTATAAAAACCAAAAAAAAGAAATCTTTGGATGGGAGCTTGGTTGACTTTTTAGTAAGAACAGAAATTTATTAATTTTTAAATACCATTTGAAAACTTGTCAAAAAGTGAGTCGATCGTAAAGCGGGTATCGTAGATTTTACAAGTTGACAGCGATAAAGAAGAGACCAGGAAACTTTATTTTCTATAAAGGTTTTTTTTTAACTATTAAAAAAGTTGGTATATTATTTTTTAAACGAGGATACAAGGCGTGGAATTTTAATTTAAAATAGAAAATAATTTTTTTTTTTTTTTTTGTAAAAAAGCATAATCAATAAAGCAAAAAGCTTCATTCATTGTTCGTTTTCCGTCTGACAAGAAGGACAAAATCTGGGGGGGGGGGGCCATTCAAATAAATTGTTTAAAAATCTAAAATCCCTATTTTCAAATTTTGTAAACACGTTTTTTTTTGTGTGTTTTTTCTTTCATTGAAATGGATTATGCGAATCGCAACTAAAAATTGGCAAGAGAAAGAGAAAAAAAAAAAAGAAAAAAGGACGATATAAAAAAAAAAGGAAAAAATTAAAAAAAAAAGCATCAAGCTCAATTTAAACGAGTTTAACTTCATAGGAAAACTAAGAAAACTAGGAAAACACTTACCTGAAAATCTCCAGTAGCCATGCAATAATAAAGTGAGAGATTTCAACGACCGACCACACCTTTTTGCAGAAGTTCTTCTTGTATTTTTTTTTTCTTTTTAAACGCAAATTCTTCCCTCTTTCTTTCTTTTAACAAACCACAGGTGGGCATCCCCCGTTTGCTGACTGACTGACTGATTTTCTCTAACGTTTTTCTACCGTATTATTTATTAGCAATATCAGCAGTAGCAAAAAAAAAGTACCATTTAACAATCACTAGGAAGGAAAAAAAAAAGGAAAACTACTACGGATGGCTAGAAGCGACATAAATTAGTTTTAGTACCAAAGTGGGAGCGGAGAAAAATACTTGTTGATCCTGGAAAAAGAGCAAAGTTGTGGGCGCAGTTGCATTTGAAAGAAGCGACAGTTTCAGCTCTCTTACCACTACTATTTATTTAGAGATGGTTTGTTCCCTCAAATATAGTCACAAAGTTATTTATTTGTAATTAAATTGTTCAGTTGCGTTCGTGCGTAATTCAAAATTCAAACAAAATGATAAAAAAATAAAGTTTATATCGCAACATGTGCTGATAACAAGCGTTTTGTTGCCTTGAAAAGAAAGAAAATAGTTTAGAGAATTTTAAAAAATTAAATGAATATATTTATTTTTCGGTTAGAGATTTAATTTAAATTTGCGAAAACAGTTTCTTTAGTTATATATTTATATATATATATTTTTTTTTTTTTGTAAGTTTAACTAAAAGTCTAAAAGCTAAAAGAGAAAAACAAAATTGACCGCTGTGAGTAGGACTTTAAGAAAAACAAGAACACAATAAAAATAAATAGTCGTGATATAAATAAACGTCCATAATCATAGTAAAACTTTTTTTTTAAACTGCAAGTAAAATATTTCCCATCAAAGTTTTTAAAGGAGTGATTTTTACTTGACAAATAACAGCGTTTCCAAGCAAACAGTTTTTATCGCTTAAAAAAACATGACATAACGTTCCTAAGTTTTATTTTATTAAGAGAAAAGGAACTGCAAGCATTTTTTTGACTGAAAAACTGGCATGAACTTGACGGTGAGTTTTTTCTTTTAGTTTTTTATTTATTTTATCTATCTATCTATCTATCTATCTATCTCATTCGGTTCATATCTATCTATCTATCTATCTATCTATCTCATTCGGTTCATATCTATCTATCTATCTATCTATCTATCTATCTATCTATCTCATTCGGTTCATATCTATCTATCTATCTATCTATCTATCTATCTATCTATCTATCTATCTTCATCTCATTCGGTTCATATCTATCTATCTATCTATCTATCTATCTATCTATCTATCTATCTATCTATCTATCTATTAAAGGCGTTTACTTTTCTCTTTGGGTAACTAAAAGGGAGTTACTTGATAAATGTGTGTAAAACGAGTTGGCATTTTTCACTTGACTGACGACGACCTGTTGCAAAAATCATATATTTATTTAATTTATAATTTCTATTTTCCAGGAGGCGCAAAAGCGGAAACTTTTGAATTTATTCAAACCAGGAGCGATTGGAGGAAAATTATATTTTTGTAACTCGTGACCAGTGAATAAAAATGATATTACAATGTTTCCGTTTTTATGCAAATTTTAGATTGTATTTTAGATTTTATTTTTAATGGCTTTTTTTTTTCTAATTCACCTACAGCCTGATTTTTACGTTGTTTTTCATTTTGTGTGGTTTTTTGACATCGGCTTTGAAGGCTTTTTACGTTCAAGCTATTTTTAACTATAAAATATTTTAAGTGTTTATGGGTGCGTTACCGAGTGGTTAGAACGTTCGCTTTCTGACCATAAATGATCATGACTCGACAGTTACAATAATTTAAATGTAAAGTCAATAGTCATCTCCTATCTCACTAACCTGCATCCTCTCTCTCATGCTCCTTTCTCCATCCACTCCACTCTCATCAGTATTCTCATCCTTCTCTTACCCACTTCCTGACACCCTCTATAACCTGTCACTTTTTCTCATAGCTTTCCTCCTATGTATCCCCCTGCAAAACAGTGGCAGTAAAATGCCTTGCTTGGGGCGATATTTCTTCTTTTTTTTTTTTTTTTTTTTTTTTAATCATATCAGCCCAAGCAAGGCGATAACGCCACTGATGCGCAGAGGGCTACTTAAGAGTAAAAAGATTGGAAAAGAGAAAGCGTGAAACCACATCCTAAACAGGGAACAAGGGATGAGCCTCTTCACCTGTTCAATAGACGTGGGTGGAGTGTGAACCGGGCGATAGTTTAGTCTGATATGGTTATAAAATAAAAATCCTACGATTCTTTTTTTCTCTCTTTCTTTTTCTCTCTTTTTCTTTCTTTCTTTCTTTCTTTATCGTCTCTCTCTCATGCTCCTTTCTCCGTCCACTCCACTTTCATCAGTATTCTCTTCCTTCTCTTACCCACTTCCTGACACCCCCTATAACCTGTCACTCTTTCTTATAAATTTCCTCTTATGTAACCCCCCTGAAAAACAATGGCAGTAAAATGCCTTGCTTGGGGCGATATGATTATAAAAAATGAAGCCTGGTTCGAATTTCACCATGGTCAATTTGTTTGGTGCTATTGGATGAGGCGGTCCCAGCGTGTGGCACTTTTAGAAAGTGCCTGAAAAATCATACCACGGGTTGAGCCTTGGTTGGCAATCTTCCTTGAGATGGCGTCTCATATATTAAAACACCAGGATTTAGGATCTGCTATTTACGTTTGTATAAGCCATCAAAAGAAGTCCATGACTTCCACTCACAGCACCAGTGTCTGAATACGGTAATACTTGACTGTGTTATGTGGTGTGGGATTGTTGATGGATCCGACCAACCATTGGTTGGTTGAAGGATGATGATAATGATTAAATGTTGAACACATTTAGTCTGTAAATATTTCTTTACTAGAAATACCCATGAAAATTTCATAAATTTTCCATTTTTATTTTCTGATGAATCTTAATTAAGTTAATGATGAAAGATGCTCATAAAAAGTTATTTGTCAATAAAATATTCGTAAAAATTCCTCTATCGAATTGTTAAATATTTGAGCTTAACTTTAACAAAATACTACGATGACAATCATAAATATGAATGGTTTTTGCTAACTTAAGAAGTAGGGGGATGTAGGAGTTGGGGGGGTGGTTAATGTCTCTTTGATTCGGCCTTGTGTCATACTTAATCAAACTCCCTACACCTGACAAGTTTTATCCAGAATTATCATTATCAGAATTATCAGATTTTCATCATTATCATTATCAGAATTATCATTATCAGAATTATCAGATTTTCATCATTATCATTATCAGAATTATCATTATCAGAATTATCAGATTTTCATCATTATCATTATCAGAATTATCATTATCAGAATTATCAGATTTTCATCATTATCATTATCAGAATTATCATTATCAGAATTATCAGATTTTCATCATTATCATTATCAGAATTATCATTATCAGAATTATCAGATTTTCATCATTATCATTATCAGAATTATCATTATCAGAATTATCAGATTTTCATCATTATCATTATCAGAATTATCATTATCAGAATTATCAGATTTTCATCATTATCATTATCAGAATTATCATTATCAGAATTATCAGATTTTCATCATTATCATTATCAGAATTATCATTATCAGAATTATCAGATTTTCATCATTATCATTATCAGAATTATCATTATCAGAATTATCAGATTTTCATCATTATCATTATCAGAATTATCATTATCAGAATTATCAGATTTTCATCATTATCATTATCAGAATTATCATTATCAGAATTATCAGATTTTCATCATTATCATTATCAGAATTATCATTATCAGAATTATCAGATTTTCATCATTATCATTATCAGAATTATCATTATCAGAATTATCAGATTTTCATCATTATCATTATCAGAATTATCATTATCAGAATTATCAGATTTTCATCATTATCATTATCAGAATTATCATTATCAGAATTATCAGATTTTCATTATAAGGTTGGTAGAAGGTTGGAATATGTGGAACAGTGTAAGAATAATATATACATTTTTCATGTTAAAATAAGAATTTATTAAAAGGAAAGAATAGGTATCAATAAATGTTTTATGAGAAAGTTAAGGGTATCAAGGTTTGTAGAAAATGTTCGTAGTAGTAATTGTTGAAAGAGTATATGCGTATGTATGTATGTATTCAGTAGGAAGGTCTTTGGATGGAGAAGAACAAGTAAAAGAAATCAGCACACGAGAAGGAAAGAGAAAGGGGACAAATGTCCGGGTCACTTGAAGCTTCCTCCGTTACATTTTAACGTGTCTAGATTGTCGTCTATGCTGCTTCCATGTGTGACTGTCTTGACGCTGAGGTCATTTATATAGTCCTTTTTTTTCAACTGGATCGCTAAGTCCTCAAGTGTTGCAAGTCGCCCCCCTTGATCAAAAATCTACTTAACACCTACTTGCGAATTTGGTTTCGACTTTTTCTTTAAGCACATGGTCAATCCTTTTTCTATTTAGGAAAAACCAGGATTTCACACATCCTTGTTAATTTTTGTAAAAATGAAGAAGAAGGTTGATTTAATTCTTAATTTCCTATCCCCACAGGGATACAAATGAAAAGATTTCCATTTCACCGAAACAGATATTAAAAACTTCTACGTTCTCCATTTTTTATTTTCTCAGTGAAACCAAGTAGTGTCCTAATATGTCTTTTCTGTTTTTCCATGTGGTCAAAACAGAATAGTCCTTTACTCTTAAGGTATTGGTAAGAAGTGCGTTGTGGTGCAGTGGATATCGGCTCGGAGTGAGAAATCGGAGAGCCGAGTTCGAATTCCAGTTGAAATCGTTGCATTCACTTACGCTCAAATACTCTTGAGAAAGGTCAGAATTCGTTCTTTCCCTCCAGCTATAGGTTAAATATCAGGACAGATTGGGTTCTATGACCTTGGTTGGCAACCAGTCTACCGCAGAAAATAATGGCCCTTCTTCCTATTTTTCTTTAATTCTCTCACTGAAACCAAGTTGTGTCTCTAATATGTCTTTTGACGTGATCAAAGCAGAATAGCCCTTTATTTATGAGGTATTGGTAGGAAGGTGTTAAACATTTCTATCTTCCCTTCTTTCTTTAATTTTCTCACTGAAACCAAGTAGAGTCTTAAAAAATTTTTGTCTCGTCACGTGATGAAAACGGAAATAGTCTGTTATCTCTTAGGTTTTGGCAAGACGTAACAGTCATGCTAACTAGGGGAGGGATAAGCAGAATTATAATAAGACTAGCAGTATAGCCCGGCGTTGCTCGGGTGTAATGAAAGTTTTAAAACTAATCCATGGTCCTGGAGCTCAGACTCTTTGGACGTTGGCACGAAAGACTAAAAAGCAATAGTTGTTTCCAGTTAAAGCGAAACCGTAGACTGAAAGAAAAATGAATAAATGTAAGTCAAATTTTGATTTCCTGGTATCGATATCAAATAAGTTTTTTTCGCCGGAAACTGAATTTTGAAGGCTAAATAAGTCCTCTGAGTAAATGGTGTCATGGCTGAAACTAAGAACTACAATTATACCTACTTAGAGCCAAACCCGAAGCAAAAGCTAAAATAAAAGGGCTGAAAAACTGATTTTGATCAGACCCGGTAGCATATCGGGGTATCGATGTCCAATATCGGAGTCAAATAAGTCATTGAAGGATAAACTAACCTAAGTAAGTCCATGAAAACGTATCGTACCCATCGGGAGTAAAATTGGAGAAAATGCGCCATATTGATGGCTGAATATCGGTTTTTGATCAGATTCGATAAAATATCGGGGCTATCGATTTCCGATATCGGGGATATTATCGATTTTCTGCACAAATGTAAGAACTGCAACTTTGAAACTTCTGAATATCGTTTCTTATGTTTTTGTCTATGAGTGTATCAAATTTGATTAAAATCGGACCACTCCTTCTATAACCTGATTTTTTCGATTATCGATTTTCGATATTCATCGGGGGTACCTCGACACAAAACCTAGCTAAGAACACTCACAGACACTTACAGTACAACTGTGTATATTTTCAAGAAAATCGGTTCAGTCGTTTCGGATTCTATAGATAACGGACACACACACACACACACACACAATGCTCCATTTATAAATAAGTTTAGATATTAAAACTATAGAGGCTTGACTACCTCTATCCTGGCCCACACTTCTGGAGGAAGACAATGACTAAAAATAAAACAGGTGACTAAATGATATTCATAATGTGCATTGTGGTGCAGTGGATATCGGCTCGGAACGAGAAATCGAAGAGACAAGTTCGAATTCCTGTTAAATTCGTTGCATCCTCAAATACCCTTGGGAAAGTTATGAATCCGCCGTTTCTCCCTTCCAGTAATGGGCTGAATAGCAGAACAAATTGGGTTCTATAGCCTTGGTTGGCAACCAGTCTACCGCAGAAAGTAATAGCAAACTACTGCGGGAAAATCTTCTGCCCAGTCAATCTTGTCTCTTTCGAGACATGATCACCCAAGCGTGTATCACGTATGGCACGTAACTGACTGATTGAATATAATAGTTGAAAACATTATTAAGGTTTCTACTGGGCATAAGGTGGGTGATCAGTTTTTTGTTGTTATGAAGTAATAAACTGATCCCCCACTAATTACTACTTAATAATATAATACATCTCTTCTCCCTCTAGCTACGAGTCAAATAACAGGACTGATTGGGTTCTATAGCCTTGGCTGGCAATCACTCTACCACAGAAAGCAATGGCAACCTACTGCGGGATAATCTTCTGCCAAGTCAGTCATGTCTCTTTTGAGACATGATCGCCCAAGCGTGTATTACGCATGGAACTTAACTGACTGACTGAATTGATATTTGAGTGGAAAAGAATGAATTCAAAAAATATCCAAGAATTAACAACTAATAAATTAAACAAGAAAGATGCCTTCTAAAATCTAAGCAGAGTATTAAGAAACAGAAAAACTTTGTTAGAAACAAAGAAAAGAGTAGTGAATAGTTACTTTTCTGTCCTTCTATGCCATTTTTTCATAATCACCCCAAGCAATGACCGCAATTGGGGCTCAGTGGGGTTACAGTGAGAGAAAAATAAGGTGTCTTTGTAAAAAAGACAAAGGGAAGCCACATCACATCAGTCAGAAAGTGATTGAAGGTGGGAGTGAAATATGAAGAAGAGATGAAGCAACAGAAATGTGGTTTTACAGGATTATGCTGAGGATACCATGGACCAAACATGTGAGGAACGGTGAATTTTAGAGAAAATGGGGGCAAAAAAGGAAACATACTTAACATAAGAAAGGGATAGGGTTTAGGAGAAACTACGCAAAAACAAAATTTATTAAGAGCTACAAAGGCCAGGAAATTGTGGAGAGCCATGATCGCCTACATTCGGACCTGACTCATAGAAGAAGAATGAACTTGAGTAAATGGTTGGTGGAACAGGAATTTGGAAAAATGACAAAATGTATTAAAAGCCACAAAGGACCGGAAATTGTGGAGAGCCATGATCACCTTCATTCTCAAGAGACATAGCACATACAAGAAGAATAAACTTGAGTAAACGGATGGCGGAACAAAGTTTAAGAGAAATAACAAAAAAAAAAAATTATTAAGAGCGACAAAGGACAGGAAGTTGTGGAGAGCCATATTCGTATAAAGAAGAACCTTATCTTTTATTTTGTCTTTGGGGAAAGGGATTGTAAGCTGAAAACTAATTAAATCCTTCGCAAGGTTGCGTAGAGACTATTGAACTCTCCGAAGACAGACAAGTAAAAACTGGTCAGCTCGATCCCAATTATTGCAGCAATAATTAATTTTTGGTCTGATCTGGCAGAGAGGGAAGGAGTTGGATATTTACTCGACTAGTACAATGGACCTACTGACCAGCATCTTTAACAAGAGATCATGTATTTCTTCCACCTGAGGTCTGGGATGAATATGTGGAGTGAACATTTTTTTTTTAATCGTATCACCCCGAGCAAGGCGGTAATGCCACTGATGTGATGGAGGCTACATAAGAGTAAAAAGATTAAGTAGAAGAGAGTGAAGAAGAAGGCGAACCAGTTGGAAAGGAGCAAGAGAAGGATGGGAATACAGGTGTGATGACAGTTGCAAAGGTGGAGAGAAAGGAAAGGATATACAGGGTGGTGAAAGAACTAGAGTCAAGTGGTTAATAGATGAGTATTGACATTGCAGATCATGTATTTCTTCCACCTGAGGTCTGGGATGAATATGTGGAGTGAACATGAACATACGAGAGTCATTCAATAAATAAGGTGAATTTTTCTAAGGGGAATTTTTCTAATACAGATAGAAGCTTACTTTTTTTATTTTTTTATTTTTCAACATAGTCTTCAGCAGTGTCACACACTTTCCCCATCTGTGCACAAGTTTCCGTATTCCCTCAGCATAAAAATCTTTGGACTGATGTTTCAGCCAATCGCTCACAGCACTTTTGACTTCATCGTCACTTTAAAACTTCTTTAAACAATTTAGCCCACTTGTAGACATTTTGTTTTGGTTGTAACATGTGGCACCAAACACAGTTGACATTCTCCTACGAATTTTAACTGGTTTGCACTCTTCAGCAGCCAAAAACTTGATAACTGACCTCTGTTCAATCCTGGAGCATGTTTCTTGGTCGGCCATCTTTGTTAATCTCCAAAACTCTCAAAGTTTTTTTTTTCAATCTGCAAAAAAATTAAATCACTTTGAAAAATAAGTAAAGGAAAAAAAGTAAGCTTCTATCTCTATTAGAAGTCCTTATACCTAAAAATTCACCTTATTTATTGAATGACCCTCGTAAATAGCAAGACAGAAAATACCAAATAGAAAGAAAAAAAATGATTTATGATTTGGCATCCTCCTAATAAATTAATCCTTTGAAAATAAATATTCAACATATTTCAACCAAAGAGTCTCATCCTTTCGACAATAAAAATAAACATACTTCGTGATACTATGGAGGATATATAAGCAAATCTAACCTAATCAAGCCAGCAAGTAGAAGGGGTGGAAACACACTGAAAGAGATTCATGGCAGCACGGTTTAAAAGAAATTCCTTTATTTATTCACCTGTCTTCCTTACCAAGCTACGTGACACTTACTCTTCCCTCCTCATTTTGTCCCTTGCCTCTTTTTTCACAGATGCACGCGAAGAAATCTCATTTCTTTGCATTGTAACAAACAACGACAAACAAGGACACTAGGAATGCTGATACATTGGAAAAATTTAGCTGTAAAAAAAATGAAAATGAAATATTTTATATTTTTATATTTAAAAATCTTTCTCACTTTTTTTTTTCTGTTTTTGATTGGTTCCAGAATGTTACTAGTTTGGGCTGTGGATTGATTCAAATCCGCAACGAGTCCTAAGCGACCTCCAAGGCAAGGTGGGTCTTTGAGAGAAGACCCATCCCTCATTAAAACTCTGTTTAATGGTAGCTAAAATGCTACTAGTTTGTTTGTGGATTGGTTCAAATCCACAACATGTCCTAATTGATGTCCATAGCAAGAAGTTTCTTTGAGTTTGAGTTTGAGTTTTGTTTAACGGCATATCAACACCTTTGTGGGTCATTTAATGCCAAAAAGGTAGAGTTTTAAGGTATTTTTAATGTTATAGTGAGAAGGTTGATTTAGTCAAATTTTAATTAATTTTTTTGTTTTTATTCCTTTTTATTTTCTTCAAAAATATTTATTTATTTTTTATTTCCTTTTATGGTAATAAATTTTTTTCAAAAAGGTGTATTTTTCTATAAAAGTCTATTTTTATGTATATACTTCTATAAAAGTCTATTTTTATACTTTCATAGTGTTTTGACCCCAGTTTCGAGGTTAACTACTTGCCCATAGCTGGGACCCTAAAAGGTGCTACCACTCCGGGTCAGGGTGGACCTGGGAACAACAGTAATTAAGACGTGGCTCCATGCTCCTCACAACTTTCCGATTAGAGGCCTTGCTGCCAGATGCAGTTTACCGTCATGCCCAGGACCAAAGTTTCTTTGAGAGAAGATCCATCCCTCATTCAGGGTTTGCTTAGTGGTCGTTGAATGTTACTAATTTGGTTGTGGATTGATTCGAACCTGATGTCCTAGGTATGGCGTTTTCTTGAGAGAAGACACATCTATCATTCAGGGTCTGTTTATTGTTGGTGGAATTTTACTAGTTGGGTTCTGGATAGATTCAAACCCGCAACAAGTCCTGAGCGACGTCCAAGGCAAGGTGTGTCTTTGAGAAAAGACCCTGTGGTGAATACGTAAGTAAAAGTAATTATCTTCTCTCCACTGTTTACACATTTTGCAATGCAATTCGAAATCTAATTTTGACCAATATGAAAAAAGATTGATACTGAAGGAAAAGAACGAAGTCAAATTTCGCGATCCGCTGTTAATTATTTTCTAACAAATGAAATAGAGCGATTTATAAAACTGAGAGAAGTTAACAAGCCTGTACGAAAAAGTTTTTTGCTAATATATAAATAAAGAAATGGGAACAGAGATCAGATACAACATTCGTTCTCCCTTTCATTCTCATGTGCTATTTTCTTTTATCTCCTCTTCTTCGTCCTCTCCATTCTTTTCATCAACAAAGAAGAAGAATAAAACAACAATAAGACACTTCAACTGACTCCTAAAAATCAACATCGATAAGTACAATTTTCTTTAATTGCATGTCCTTCCTTTTAACTTTCTCGCCGTCCGCAAAAAGAAAGACAGGAACACAGACTTTATTACTACCCTGTTAATCTTTTCTGCATACATTCATTTCGCTACAACTACGAACTCTGGATTCATTTAACTCCGTACTACACTTTCTCTTTGAACATTTACACTGTTAATAATTTCACTTCCTACAAATTGATGTTATTCTCTTATGTAAATAAATTTCCATTTAAACATACAAACAAAACACTTATATTCTTTCAACTTTTTGACGATATCTTAACTTGTGGGGAGTTCCGTTATGTTTGGAACAAGGTCAATTTCAAAAGCATGACTGACATCACTATAACCTCTCCCTCATTCAGAGTCGGTTTAATGCTAGTGAATGATATTAGTTTAGTTGTGGCTTGTTTCAAATCTGCAACCAGTTCTAAACGACGTCCAAGGCAAGGAGCGTCTTTGAAGAAGACCCATCCCTCATTCAGAGTTTGCTTAGTGGTAGTTAAATGTTACTAGTTTGGTTGTTGATTGGTTTGAATTTTTTAAACAAGTCCTTCATCCATTGAGCTACGTGGACGAAATAAGTGGAGAGATGAGCAGTTAGGTTCTGGTCCTCCAGATTTTTAGAGGTTCACCTGTAAACTGTTGTATCATCCTCATAATTATCTCTATATATAAAAGGCAATCTGTGAGAGTGTGTGACTGTAAGCTATGCACACCTACATTTTTGAAGCTACGCCATTCAAACTTTCTAGGGACACATATCTACAAGGAAGCCAGGTCGACACATACTTTTTTAATTTAAGTTCAGCAATTTTCCCTTTCGCAATTTTTGGCCAATGGTGCTGATTGTTTACATTTGCTCCGTAAAACATCTAAGATCTAAGATGGTTGCTAGATTGCGGCACAGAAATCAAATCACCCCTGTCAACCGCGTCTTTTAAAAAAATGAGCCTTTATATTGAATTTTTATTCCAACGTTTTAAAATTTCATTTGGTCAACAAAAAAATGTGAATATTTTCCCCCGTACTTTTGAAACAAAAGAAATATTTTTTTAAAAAGTCTGAACTGAGAGAGTAATAGTTTTTATATTTCTAATTTCAGTAAAACAAAATAAATGATTTTTATTTTTATGTTAAATTCATTTAGTCAACAAAAAATGTAAATATTTTTCCCCGTAATTTCAAAACAAAAACAAACACAATGTTGTTTACAATGTCCAGGAAAAAACATCAAATCACGTTTACGCAAATCAAAAGAAAATAGATTTTTTTAATGGAAGTTTTGAACAATTTTTAAAAAACAATTTTTTATATAATTTTTTTTATATAACCGAGTCCTACTACTAAAATGTTCTGGGTTGCACGGGCAACGCCAGGTTATGATGCTAGTAAGTATCAAAGTAAAAAGCTGATTTGGTTTCTTTAACCTTGAAAGAAAAACCTTTTTCCATTTACTTTTTATATATCTGAACATCTCTAAACTCTTCAATAAGTAGCCACCATCTTGAATTCAACTGCTTTTTTCTACTATCACATTTAAGCGTGTCTGGTAAATGGAACACTGGCTTTTTATCCTTCTCCATTCATACACACGAGAATTTTTTTTTTTGTCTTTTTTTGTATGTGAACAGTCATGATGTTGTGAGTCACGTTTTGATAACATCACCGCTTTTGTTTTATTTTCAGGCATAAATTAATTGAATTTATTTTTAACTGCGATAATTCTTATTCATTCAAAGTATGTCAAGTAATTGATAACAAAAAAACGTCAGATCAAACCAAAAATGAGATATTGCTGCCATATATAGTCTGGAACTGCCCAATATGAAAGGTGGCGGGTAATTTTTCCCTTTCTCTCAAAAAAAATCAACATTGCACTCAATGCAAAAACTGAAGTTTAATATGCAAAGGAGGAATAATAAAAATTAGATGGACAGCATTTACCAATTTTTGAGCATTTAGTTTTAAAAATCGTTTGAAAGATGTACAGAAAAACCAAATTTCTGTAAGTTTTTGCTTACAACCTGACTTCCAAATTTTACTCTTTCAAGAATAAATCCAAATGAAGTGTAAAAATTGTAAAAGATTACAAAAAAGTAATCAATGAAAAAGATCTTACATTCGTTACGTCATCTATCTAAACTTATTTATAAATGGAGCTTTGTCTCTGTGTGTGTGTCCGTTACCTATAAACTCCGAAACGGCTGAACCGATTTTCTTGAAAATTTACACAGTTGTACTATAAGCATCTGCGAGTGTTCTTAGCTAGGTTTTGTGTCGAGGTAACTCCGATATATATCGAAAATCGATAATCGAAAAAATCGGGTTATAGATTATAGGAGTGGTCCGATTTTAATCAAATTTGATACACTCATAGACAAAGACATAAGAAACGATATTCAGAAGTTTCAAGGTTGCAATTCTTACAATAGTGCAGAAAATCGATAATAAAAGGCAAGATGTTTGTGTGTGTGTGTGTGTGTGTCTGTTTATCTGCCTGTATGTCTGTATTTTTTTCAGCCCTTTTATTTTAGTTTTTGCTTCTGGCTTGGCTCTAAGTAGGTATAATTGTAGTTCTTAGTCTCAGCCATGATACCATGGCTGAGTAAATCAAAGGACTTATTTAGCATTCAAAATTCAGTTTACGACGAAAAAAAACTTATTTGATATCGATACCAGGAAATAAAAATTTGACTTACATCCATTCATTTTTCTTTCAGTCTGCGGTTTCGCTTTAACTGGAAACAACTATTTCTTTTTAGTCTTTCGTGCCAACGTCCAAAAAGTCTGAGCTCCATGACCATGGATTAGTTTTAAAACTTTTATTACACCCGAGCAACGCCGGGCTATACTGCTAGTGTTATTGTGGTGATACCGACCGAACGCGATGAACCGGATGTGTGCTCTCTCACAACTAAAAGGCAAATGAATAAAAATCGTCGTGCGCATCCGAGTTCACGCAGATGTTCCGGTTGAAAAATAAAAATTAATCAAATATCAAATTACCATTTCGCGAGCCTTCGCCAATTTTATTTACTAGCCAATGGGAAGCCCGGAATCAAATACAAGGATGGAATTCGAAACTAGCTGCGTTTTGATCCAAAATGCCGATATAAAAAGCGAAGACACAAAAGCTTAGCCAGACAGTCAGGACTTGAGGAAAAGAATGTAATTGATATCCCCTTGACTTGAGTCGAGTGGCTACTATTCTGACCTCTTTCACCTCCCTGTCTCAAAAGTACTAACCGACCTTTTCAAGGACATTCCACATACCAACTTGCTGACCTTCTGACCTTAGAAATGGCAGCTCCTAAATGAACATTCTTTTATCTTTTTCAGCTTATTATTTTGCCATGAACTCTTTTACCTTCGTTGGACTTTTATTTCAAGCATTACTTATTTTGTAAAACAATAATTGAAATGTATATATATATATATGTTATTTTATACTCTAATTGCCTTTCTTGAATTTATAATCATTTTATGAATTATAGTGGGCTATCTTCCCACAAGGCCAAATTCCTTTAACCTGCTACGGAATCCTACTACATCAAAAAAATAAGAGAAGATATACCTGCTATCTTATAATAAACGTATAATAACAGAACAAAGAAGAAACGGCGGAAGTTTACGAACTAAATAATTGTATTAACGAAAAAATACAAGTGGTAAATCGGTGTAGATATCTCTCGTCGAAAAAAGAGATAAGTAGAGTCATAAAAAGTCGTCCGCGCAGGCATACGGTAGGGGAGGAAAGGTGAGTTGCGAATTACTGTGGCAACGGCCTTTAGCAGATCTCATATATATATATATATATATATATATCGATTTTCTGCACTATTGTAAGAACTGCAACCTTGAAACTTCTGAATATCGTTTCTTATGTCTTTGTCTATGAGTGTATCAAATTTGATTAAAATCAGACCACTCCTTCTATAAGCCGATTTTTTCGATATTTATCGGGGGCACCTCGACACAAAACCTAGCTAAGAACACTCGCAGACGCTTATAGTATAACTGTGTAAATTTTCAAAAAAATCTGTTCAGCCGTTTCGGAGTCTATAGATAACGGACACACACACACACACACACACACACACACACAAACACACACACAAACACACACACACACACACACACACAGAGTTCCATTTGTAAATAAGTTTAGATTCAATTCATTAGAGCCTCTCGCAGTTCATTATTTGCAAAACCTTCCGCAAGCGTACATTGACAATTTGTTTTGTGATAGGTTAATAAAATTTGACCATTTCAGAGTTGATGAATGTCATTTTTTCTTAATTTCTTCTTCTGAAACACGAAAATTATTTTTATCGGAAAATGTACCCGTACTTGGTTATATTTTTAGGATTAAAGTTTAAAATCAATCTTGTAAATTGATATAAATAAATACGAACGAATGTTTATTTATCTAATGGGCAATTTATTTTGATAGCCTTTTCCCTCAACTCCAATTTATTTGACCTCAACATTAAAAAAAGAATATTTTCTAGAAGCAAGGCGAAAGCAAGGTAAAAGTAGAGTGAAAGCTTTGTGCTGGAAATTTTTAATGTGACATTCTGTATTTCAGTCAAATATTGCTTCCTTCATTGAATCACGTTGAAAATATATGTGAGGAATACAAAATAAAAATAAAAATTCTCTTTTCTTCACTGGTTTCAAATTCGCGAGCCTGTGCGAAAATTTATTTTAACCAATAGAAAAAAGAGATTGGTTCCGGGCTGAAGAAAAGACCAAGGCAAAGTTTAATGAACCTACGTGAAAATTTACTTTGGCCAATGAAAAGGGAGCGGCTTACAAACTGAGAAAAAATAACAAGCTGATGGCAAATCACTTTTTGATATAAATACGCAAAGTAAGTTGAATCAAAGAGTAGAGAGATAGAAAGGCAGAGTCCCACGAGTCTGAATAACGCCGGTGTCAAAATACACCCTGATACATTATCAGCCTCTAATGAGAGCAGACGAATTTCAAAGAACTCTATTCAACTCCTTAAGCTAAGTACGTCAAAATATATGTTTTATTCCGTCTCAGTGGAGAGGCAGATGAATACTCTTTTGTGCAGTGCATCATTTTGGTGTCGTGCGTCATTGAAGAGTTTGTTCCTGACTGAGTTCGTCCACTGATTTATACCGGAAGTGCAGAAATTTTTAATGTCGTAAGAAAAAATTCTGCTGTGAACAATAGGGAAAAGGAAAAAAAAATTCAATACAACACAAAGGGTTCAAATTAAAGAAAATTTACTACTTTATTAAACACAGAGAGGAGTTGTGAGCTGACTGAAAAACAGGTTCGTTAGCAAAGGTTAGGTTATAGCCTTGATACCACAAAAAAAGTTAAAAATCCGTTACAGTTACCTTGTCAATCTGAAGCTTCAGTTCCCTTTTGATTTTCTTTGAAAGGAGAGAACTTAGGGGAAAAGAGAGCCTCCCTCTAGCTACCGGATAGCGGCTCTGTTTTCCCTAATTTTTTGTTATGTTCAGTGTTCGAAGTTCCTTTCTTGTTTCAAGCCTAGAAAAAAGTCTTTTTTTATTAAATCTCTTCTTCAACCCTCGTGGGTTGTGGACCGACCTGGAAAACTGTCGATTTTTTCTGTAAAATAAAATTTCTTTCTTCATCTGGAAGAAGTATCTTTTTGTAAAATAAAATTTCTTTCTTCCTCTGGAAGAAGTGACGTTCAATCTTATTTTTCTTACGCCACGTGAGTTAACGACAAACAGGGAAAACGATCCTTTTTAGATAAATAAACTCTCTTTCTTCCTCTGGAAGTCGAATCTTTTGTTTTTCCTCTGTTCGTTTAAAGGAATTTCTTTCTTTTCTTCTTCTGCGAGCTTCTCAAACCCGCAAATAAATTCAAACTTCTTTTTACGTCTTTGGTCTGACGGAGCTAAAATATTCAGAACTGCTCAAGTCGACGAAAATCAGAAAATTGAGGGTTCCCGTTCCTTCAAATTCTATCAAAGGGAGAGGCGAGATACGCGACACGTGGTACAGCAAAGACATTTCAATTTCCCAACGGCCTTATCGAGAAAAGGAGAGAAAGAAAAACGAAGAAACGAACGGACGAACGGGCGAATAAAATTTCAACAGGAGCATTATTGTGTATTATACGAAGGATTCATTTAGTTCGTTGACTTTACGCGAAGATACCGACAAATTATAACTCGGTAACAACGAGTAACTAAAATTTCCCTTCCTATTAACGTTACGAAAAACAACATTATAAAATATACGTTCATATAGTTCTGATCCTAGTTTGGGGGGGTTAACTATTTGCCCATAGTTGAGACCCTTACATGTGTTACCATTCCATATCAGGGTGGGCCTGGAAGCAACAGCAATTAAGAGGCGGTTCCATGTTCCTGAAAACTTCCCAATTAGAAGCCTTGCTGCCGGATGCAGTTTATCGTCAAACCCAGGTCCCAGATTTAGTTTCTCTTTATACTCAGGACGCCTCATTGGTGGGGTTTACCCCTCTGCAGAGATGCAGTTGGCGTATTCTGAAGCCCCAGGCAACAGGGTGGCGGGCTCCTGGGACGTTTATCAATATCAGCAGACTCAGTGTTGTCGCCTTGGATAGATGTTTTTTTATGGTTATTAAACTGTTGCAGGACACTAGTTTGTTTGGGTAAATATTAGTCACCATTATGTTACGGGAATTAACACTTTAGTAAATATTTATGGGCTCCTGGAACATCTATTACACACACAATATTAGCTGACTCAATTAGTTCAATTAAAACTAATTATTTTCAAAAAAGCAATGAATATAAACCAACTGACAATGTATATATTTGTGGTGGATAGGGAATTTGTAGAGGATAAGAAATTAATTAAAATCAACCTTCTTCTTCACTTTTACAAAAATGCACAATGATGTGTGAAGTCCTGGTTTTCCCAAATAGAAAAAGGATTGACCATGTGCTTAACGAAAAAGTCGAACCCAGAATTCGTAAGTAGGTGCTAAAATGATTTTTGACGAATGGGGGCGATTTGCAAGATCAAAAAGGACATCGCAAGTAAATGCGAAAAATCTAGATTACAATAAAAGGACTTCATCAACGTCAGTCAAGCAGAGAGCCAGATGGGAGCTGCGAGACGAAACATCTAAAATGTAGCTTCAACTTCAAGCGACTCGGACATTGTCCTCTTTCTCTTTCTCCTTATCTCTTTCAACAACTACTACTACAAAGAGTTTGTACGAACTCTTAATACCCTTAACTTTCTCATTGAACATTAATTTCTACGAATTCTTGTTAATTCCTTCTTTTAATAAAATTACTATTTTGATATGAAAAATGTATATTTTATTCCTACACTCCTCCACACTATTCCACATATTCCATCCTGCTGACAACAACCTTCTGATAATTCTGATGATGATAATTCTGCATAAAACTTGTAAGCCGTAGGGAGTTCGGTTAAGTCTGACACAAGGCCAAATCAGAGAAACATTAACCAGCTCCCATACGGATACAGTACAAAGAGGCAGACATGAGTGCAAATGATCGGGTATCTTTCCAGTTTACACTAGAGTGCAAAGAGGCCGACATGTGTCGAGTTGACACAAGACTGCAAAGAGATGGACATATGTATCGATTTCATTGCTCGATTTACACTAGAGTGCAAAGAGGCGGACATATTTTTAGCTTACACTTGAGTGCAAAGAGGCAGACGTGTAGCCAGTTTACACAAGAGTGCAATACAAATGTACATACGATGCAGCTCTTATTTTTGGGAAACCGGAACCGGCAAGTATAAAGTAGCTACTGAAAAAGTGAAGGGGTTAAAAAATTCACTTGTTCGTTTTCTTACTTTCATATTTTTGAAGGTTATAGAGCATCCGTTGGGGATTAAAATGGCTGCATATGATGTCTAGCAACGAGTAAAACTCATTGAGTTTTTTCTTTTCCAGTGAAAGATCAATGATTCAAACTCAGAGAAAACCTGATAACATTTTCTTATAAAAGTATCTCCCAGCGATAACACGATTCGAAACGTAATCGCCCAGTTTGAAAGAACTAGATTCGTCAGCGATCTTCTGGGAAGAAGTCCTAAGTGCACTGAAAGAGTTATTTCATACAGTTATGGGCACCTATTTCTTTGAAAATGAGGAAGTTTAGCCAGAAAGATTCAACAGGGCTCTGTATAGGACAATGCTTAATTTCTTTTTATACCCAGTGGTCGACGATAGTCAAGAGGTATGGTTCCATCAGGACGGAGCTACTGTTCAGCCAGAAAGATTCAACGGAGCCCTGTATAAAACAATGCTTAATTTCTTTTTATACCCAGTGGTCGACGATAGTCAAGAGGTATGGTTCCAACAGGACGGAGCTACTGTTCAGCCAGAAAGATTCAACGGAGCCCTATATAAAACAATGCTTAATTTCTTTTTATACCCAGTGGTCGACGATAGTCAAGAGTTATGGTTCCAACAGGACGGAGCTACTGTTCAGCCAGAAAGATTCAACGGAGCCCTGTATAAAACAATGCTTAATTTCTTTTTATACCCAGTGGTCGACGATAGTCAAGAGGTATGGTTCCAACAGGACGGAGCTACTGTTCAGCCAGAAAGATTCAACGGAGCCCTGTATAAAACAATGTTTAATTTCTTTTTATACCCAGTGGTCGACGATAGTCAAGAGGTATGGTTCCAACAGGACGGAGCTACTGTTCAGCCAGAAAGATTCAACGGATCCCTATATAAAACAATGCTTAATTTCTTTTTATACCCAGTGGTCGACGATAGTCAAGAGTTATGGTTCCAACAGGACGGAGCTACTGTTCAGCCAGAAAGATTCAACGGAGCCCTGTATAAAACAATGCTTAATTTCTTTTTATACCCAGTGGTCGACGATAGTCAAGAGGTATGGTTCCAACAGGACGGAGCTACTGTTCAGCCAGAAAGATTCAACGGAGCCCTGTATAAAACAATGTTTAATTTCTTTTTATACCCAGTGGTCGACGATAGTCAAGAGGTATGGTTCCAACAGGACGGAGCTACTGTTCAGCCAGAAAGATTCAACGGAGCCCTATATAAAACAATGCTTAATTTCTTTTTATACCCAGTGGTCGACGATAGTCAAGAGGTATGGTTCCAACAGGACGGAGCTACTGTTCAGCCAGAAAGATTCAACGGAGCCCTGTATAAAACAATGTTTAATTTCTTTTTATACCCAGTGGTCGACGATAGTCAAGAGGTATGGTTCCAACAGGACGGAGCTACTGTTCAGCCAGAAAGATTCAACGGAGCCCTGTATAAAACAATGCTTAATTTCTTTTTATACGCAGTGGTCGACGATAGTCAAGAGGTATGGTTCCAACAGGACGGAGCTACTGTTCAGCCAGAAAGATTCAACGGAGCCCTGTATAAAACAATGCTTAATTTCTTTTTATACCCAGTGGTCGACGATAGTCAAGAGGTATGGTTCCAACAGGACGGAGCTACTGTTCAGCCAGAAAGATTCAACGGAGCCCTGTATAAACCAATGTTTAATTTCTTTTTATACCCAGTGGTCGACGATAGTCAAGAGGTATGGTTCCAACAGGACGGAGCTACTGTTCAGCCAGAAAGATTCAACGGATCCCTATATAAAACAATGCTTAATTTCTTTTTATACCCAGTGGTCGACGATAGTCAAGAGGTATGGTTCCAACAGGACGGAGCTACTGTTCAGCCAGAAAGATTCAACGGAGCCCTATATAAAACAATGCTTAATTTCTTTTTATACCCAGTGGTCGACGATAGTCAAGAGGTATGGTTCCAACAGGACGGAGCTACTGTTCAGCCAGAAAGATTCAACGGAGCCCTGTATAAAACAATGCTTAATTTCTTTTTATACCCAGTGGTCGACGATAGTCAAGAGTTATGGTTCCAACAGGACGGAGCTACTGTTCAGCCAGAAAGATTCAACGGAGCCCTGTATAAAACAATGCTTAATTTCTTTTTATACCCAGTGGTCGACGATAGTCAAGAGGTATGGTTCCAACAGGACGGAGCTACTGTTCAGCCAGAAAGATTCAACGGAGCCCTATATAAAACAATGCTTAATTTCTTTTTATACCCAGTGGTCGACGATAGTCAAGAGGTATGGTTCCAACAGGACGGAGCTACTGTTCAGCCAGAAAGATTCAACGGAGCCCTGTATAAAACAATGCTTAATTTCTTTTTATACCCAGTGGTCGACGATAGTCAAGAGGTATGGTTCCAACAGGACGGAGCTACTGTTCAGCCAGAAAGATTCAACGGAGCCCTGTATAAAACAATGCTTAATTTCTTTTTATACCCAGTGGTCGACGATAGTCAAGAGTTATGGTTCCAACAGGACGGAGCTACTGTTCAGCCAGAAAGATTCAACTGAGCCCTGTATAAAACAATGTTTAATTTCTTTTCATACCCAGTGGTCGACGATAGTCAAGAGGTATGGTTCCAACAGGACGGAGCTACTGTTCAGCCAGAAAGATTCAACTGAGCCCTGTATAAAACAATGTTTAATTTCTTTTTATACCCAGTGGTCGACGATAGTCAAGAGTTATGGTTCCAACAGGACGGAGCTACTGTGCACACTGCCAGGTCGACGATGGAATTCGAGCGAGAAATTTTTGCTAATGAATAATTTCAAAAAATGCTGAATTTGATTGGCCTCGTCGTACATCTGATTTGACGCCACCATACTTATTTTTGTGGGGTTAAATAAATAGGTTTACGAAAATAAAATTTAAACAATTCAAAAACTTAAATGAAAAAATTGAGCCGAAATCTGAAGTTTACGACCTGAAACATTACATATGGTCATCGAAAAATGCTGTATTTGTCAGCAGTATTATAGTGTCTTTTTGAGGAATGTGCGTTGTGGTGCATTGGATATCGGCTCGGAACGAGAAATCGGGGAGCCGAGTTCGAATTCCAGCTGAATTCATTGCATTCACTTACGCACAAATACCCTTGGGGAAGGTATTAATCCGTCTCTTCCTTCCAGTTATGCGTTAAATAACAGGACAGATTAGGTTCTATAGCCTTGGTCGGCAACGCGTCTACCGCAAAAAGCAATGGCAACCTACTGCGGGATAATCTTCTGCCCAGTAGGTCATGTATCTTTCGAGACATGATCGCCCAAGCGTGTATCACGTATGGCACTTAACTGACTGACTGTTTTTCACACATAATACTGAAGATTGTTGGTTAGTTGTTTTGTTTTTATGGTATATCAACCTCGGCGGATCATTTGTTGCTAACTAAATTTTATTTATTTATTGCTGGTCATACCTTTTATCCTTTCAACAATTTATTGTTGTTTTCATATAAGTTTTGTGTCTAGTAATACTTTTTTCTTTTCGAGTATCAAAATCCATTGGGATTTGTTTTTAAGGGCAGGGTCCCCAAGTCCTACCCTGTTATTTAACCCATAACTAGAGGGAAGAGACGGATTAATACCTTTCCCAAGGGTACCAGTGCTTAAGTGAATGCAGGGTATTCAACTGGAATTCGAACTCTGCTCACCGATTTCTCTTTCCGAGCTGATATCCAATGCACCACAACGCACATCCGTCACTAAACACTTACAGCACCTGGTATTCCTAAGCGGTCACCCATCTAGGTACTGACCAGGCTCAACGTTGCTTAACTTCGGTGATCGATCGAGAACCGGTGTATTAAACGTGATATGGCCGTAGCCTAATACTGAAGAAAATCCAATAATTATATTTTCAATATAAAAGAATAAAATTTTTTTAAAAAAATGTGCTTGTAAAATTTATTTTTTAAATCATTCATTCTTTCAGTGGCCACACTATATTTAAACTGAATATATTTTTTGATAAGATAAACAGTTCTCTATTAATTCCCCAAAATACTCCTTTCTGCTTTTCATTAACATGGCTGATGCTAACCTCCAGGAGGCTGACTAATTGTGCTTTCTTTCTTAGTATTAAAATGAGAAAGAATAACTAGCAGCTCACAAAGAGAAATTGTAAAAAATGAACTCGACCAATCTCAAAATTAAATGCGCACTTGAAATTAAACATTGAATTCAGTATTAAAAGGCTCTAAGGGAGGTAATTCAGTATCTGGCATTTGAAAGGTACATCAATTTTAGTAATAAAACCGGAAAAATAACCCATAAACTTTATCCCGCACCAAATTGAACCCCAAATCTAATCAGATCGTGTCAGGCATGAGGCCAATCATCCCTGAAAGTTTCATCCGAATCCATCCAGCGGGTCTTGAGATATCTTGAACACAAACAGACAGACAGAAAGACAGACATGCAGGCAGACAGACAGGCAGACAGACAGACAGACAAAGAAACAAATAAATAAATTCACTCAGAGTATTAAAAAAAACGCTTTTAACAGAGGAAGTTATTTCCTCTGTTAAATTGACAATCTCCGTAAATTTACAATACATCGTCGAAACAAGACTCGATTTATAACCGTCTAACCATGTGCTGGGTTTTCTTCCCGTGAACCATTGCAAGTGGGACCGACTTTCAATGGGATGTTCTCCCAATCACCACAATCTAAAATTGTTCAAATCTATGGTAAACTATTTTCTTCCTCACATATCCGCATAAACTATGTCTCTTGCTCTTGTAATCCTATACATCGAGTGGCTCTCGGGCCTTGTTCAGGGTGAACCTTACTGAAAAAAAAAAAATCAAATTTACAGGTCAATGTTTGCTTTTCTCTTGTTTATTTTTCTTTGTGGCGTGATGGAAGGCTGAATTTAATTTAAATAAAATGCAAGAGTAGTCAAAGACCGCATACCTCCGCCAAGGCCATACCGACATAATCTCAGCGATGATTATTAAAATGAGAATAACTGCAATGCATCTGACAGCTAGCAAGAGTGAAAATACCAAAAAATGAACTCGACTGCTTTCAAAATTAAATACACACTTAAAGTGAACCATGAAAGGTACAAAAATAGTAGGAAAAAAAAAGAGAGAAAAATAAACCAGAAACTTTATCCTGTACCGGATTAAACCCCAAATGTAAGCAGTTTGAGCCGTCATGAGGCCAATTATCTCTGAAAGCTTCATCCAAATTCATTCAGCAGGTCTTGAGATATCTTTACCACCTAAAGACAAACAAATAAACAAATGTGACTGAATACAATGCCTCTGCCTCAAGGTATAGAGTAGGGCGTGACAAACCTAACGATATGTTATGGTGAAAGTGTAGACAATTTTTTTTTTATTTATTCTCATATCTTCTGATACAAAAGCCGAATGTCTCTAGAACGTGCTGTGAGTGTTGAAATAATAAAAACTTTATTCAACCACACACTTCAAATTTAGAAAGATGAAGAGACTAGAAACAACAAAAATATAGTCTACAGAAGGATGCTGAGGATGCCATGAACTGAACATGTGAGCAACGACAAAGTCTTTGAGAGGATACAAACGAAAAGGAAATTTATACTTAACATCAGAAAGAGACAGCAGAAGCTATTGAGACACGTACTGAGGAAGGAAGACTTGGAGAAAGTAATACTCACAGTGCGGATGAAGGGAAAGAGAGATGATCAAATTTACAAAGATAAAGGAAAGATCTGAAGTAACAGAAATGTGGTTCTACAGAAGGATGATGAGCATACCATGGACTAAATATGTAAGCAACGACAAAGTTTTGGAGAGGATGCAGACGAAAAGAAAATTTATACTTGGCATCAGGAAAAGACAGCTGAGGTTTCTGGGACATATAATGAGGAAGGAGAGCTTGGAGAATCTGGTACTCACAGGACGGATAGAGAGAAAGAGAGACAGGATAAAGCAATCAGAGACAAACTTGATGAGCTTGAGCAAGTTGATGGCCGAGCAAGATTTGGGAGAGATACCAAGATGAAAAATGTTAAAAGAGACAAGGGATAGGAGCAAGTGGAGATCCATGATCGCTTACGTCCTGAAAGGACACGGCACATAATGAAGAAGAAGAGGAAGAAGAGAGAAAGAAATGCTCGAGTCTATGTGAAACTTTCTTTAGATCAATGAAAGCCTTCAGAAAAATTGTTCAGTGAGCTAAGTATAAGATGGAAAGAAATTCGGAGTCTATGGGGAAATTTTTTTTTTTATATAAAATGAAAATAAAAATTAAGTTAATGAGAGAAGAGTATCTACAGTTATGTGAAAGGTTTCGTTTCTGTTCACTGCGTCCAGCATTGAAGTACTCGCCAATGTAAAATTACTCGCCAATTGTATTATCGGCCTCTTACCAGCACGTGGCAATTGAAAGACGTTTTGCTCAACAATTCAAGAAAGTTAAGTATTGTTACGTGTTAGGAAAAATAAAAATGATGGAGCAAAAACTCAAAAGGAAAAATAAAAATGATGGTTAAAATACAGACAAATATTTAATCCACAATCACACTCCACCCACATCTATTGAACAGGTGAAGAGGCTCATCCCTTGTTTCCTGTTTAGGATGCGGTTTCGGTTTTCCCTTTTCAAATCTTTTCACTCTTTTATTTTTTTATTTTTTTATTTTTTATTTTTTTCCAATTGGAGTAGATAGACTAAACTATCGCCCGGTTCACACTCCACCCACATCTATTGAACAGGTGAAGAGGCTCATCCCTTGTTTCCTGTTTAGGATGCGGTTTCCGGCTTTCTCTTTTCCATTCTTTTTACCCTTACGTAGCCCCCTGCGCATCAGTGGCGTTATCGTCTTGCTTGGGGTGATATGATTAAAAAAAAAAACATTAGATAAAAATATTTACAAATATACACTACAGTTTCGCATTCAAATCAAGAGACACAGAGTTTACTACTGTCAGGCGAAGTGTTATGACGAGAGAATGAAAAAGTAAGGCGACGTGTAACGAGGAGAGGATGGGAAGTAAAATGTCAGATATCTTTATCTCGTTAAGTTGGCTGGGAAGTTAAATGCTATACTTTTTTGGAAATCCTTAAATGCATATATAAAGACTAATTATTGGCTTGGTCAATGAAAGAGGCAAAAATATGTATTTACCCAGATAGTTCCATGAGGTTCTCTTTCAGGTTTTAGTTGCTTGGACTTTGTCTGTGAAATTCTTTCGGCTGAATCTCGATCGTAGAATTTTTACTGGAGTTGATATGACAGCAAAATCCTTTTAACAACTCTTTCAAGTTTTTGTTTGTCGTCAACTAGAGAGATTCTTTCGGCTGGAATATAAATCCTGAATCGAAACCGGTGCTGATGATGTCAGCACATCTTTTTACCAAGTGTTTGAAGTTTTAGTTTTTTGTCGTCGACTTAGGGATTCTTTCGGATAGATATATATTCTGAATCTTAACCGGAGCTGTAGAGGTCAACCCATCCTGCTATCAACTAACTGCTCCGTGCCCAAAACCTATTTTTATAGGGGCTAACACCTGATTTGCATACTTCTAGAACCTTTCGAACTCTCTGGAACCTTTTACAATCTTCCAAACGTTCTATTTTTATTTTCCTTATTTTTACAACTACTTTCTGAATTAAAACTTTTTTGTAACAACAAGTAGGACTCAATAGAGTTCTTTACTACAACTTTTTAAACATTATCATTATTATTTTTGCATATAAATGCATCCTCGTAACAATATTCCAATTTCTTCGTCTAAATTTGAACGTCTAATTTTGAACGTTTCAGCCGGCCTTCTTCAGGTACTAGGAATTTTGAACCGGACCCTTTATTACGATCATTGAGGTATATCATTCTCGTTCTCTGTACAATGCCACTTCTGGTATCTATCTTCAACTTAACTCTTCTAAGTTATTTGTTCACCACTGCTGTAGCCTGATATTGAACTCACAACTCCTCAAGGACACATAACCCAGTGGATATAGACGTTGGTTAGTTCAAGTGACTTGACCCAAAGAGTTGTGAGTTCAATACCTGGCTACAGCAGTGGTGAACAAATAACTTAGAGAGTTGAGTTAAAAAGGAAATAAGTAAGACATCGTAAACATGGCAACAAAGATGAGGACAATAGTCCGAATAATGTAAGATTTTGGATGTACAGCATTTGAAATAGTTTGGAACGTCTTTGAGAAAACCAAGACGGTTTCGTAAATACTACCTCATCTCAGAAATATAGACAAATAGAATGATCTATTCTTAAACGGCGTACAAATAGCAACAAAGATGATGACAATAGTCCGAATAATGTAAATACTGTAAATACTACCTCATTTCAGAAATATAGACAAATAGAATGATCTATTATTAAACGTCGTACAAATAGCAACAAAGATGATGACAATAGTCCGAATAATGTAAATACCATAAATACTACCTCATTTCAGAAATATAGACAAATAGAATGATCTATTATTAAACGTCGTACAAATGGCAACAAAGATGAGGACAATAGTCCGAATAATGTAAATACTGTAAATACTACCTCATCTCAGAAATATAGACAAATAGAATGATCTATTCTTAAACGGCGTACAAATAGCAACAAAGATGATGACAATAGTCCGAATAATGTAAATACCATAAATACTACCTCATTTCAGAAATATAGACAAATAGAATGATCTATTATTAAACGGCGTACAAATAGCAACAAAGATGATGACAATAGTCCGAATAATGTAAATACTATAAATACTAACTCATCACAGAAATATAGACAAATAGAATCATCTATTATTAAATGTCGTACAAATGACAACAAAGATGAGGACAATAGTCCGAATAATGTAAATACCATAAATACTACCTCATTTCAGAAATATAGACAAATAGAATGATCTATTATTAAACGGCGTACAAATAGCAACAAAGATGATGACAATAGTCCGAATAATGTAAATACTGTAAATACTACCTCATTTCAGAAATATAGACAAATAGAATGATTTATTATTAAACGGCGTACAAATAGCAACAAAGATGATGACAATAGTCCGAATAATGTAAATACCATAAATACTACCTCATTTCAGAAATATAGACAAATAGAATGATCTATTATTAAACGTCGTACAAATGGCAACAAAGATGAGGACAATAGTCCGAATAATGTAAATACTGTAAATACTACCTCATTTCAGAAATATAGACAAATAGAATGATCTATTATTAAATGTCGTACAAATGACAACAAAGATGAGGACAATAGTCCGAATAATGTAAATACCATAAATACTACCTCATTTCAGAAATATAGACAAATAGAATGATCTATTATTAAACGGCGTACAAATAGCAACAAAGATGATGACAATAGTCCGAATAATGTAAATACTATAAATACTACCTCATTTCAGAAATATAGACAAATAGAATGATCTATTATTAAACGTCGTACAAATGACAACAAAGATGATGACAATAGTCCGAATAAAGTAAATACTATAAATAATACCTCATTTCAGAAATATAGACAAATAGAATGATCTATTATTAAACGTCGTACAAATGGCAACAAAGATGAGGACAATAGTCCGAATAATGTAAATACTGTAAATACTACCTCATCTCAGAAATATAGACAAATAGAATGATCTATTCTTATACGGCGTACAAATAGCAACAAAGATGATGACAATAGTCCGAATAATGTAAATACCATAAATACTACCTCATTTCAGAAATATAGACAAATAGAATGATCTATTATTAAACGGCGTACAAATAGCAACAAAGATGATGACAATAGTCCGAATAATGTAAATACTATAAATACTAACTCATCACAGAAATATAGACAAATAGAATCATCTATTATTAAATGTCGTACAAATGACAACAAAGATGAGGACAATAGTCCGAATAATGTAAATACCATAAATACTACCTCATTTCAGAAATATAGACAAATAGAATGATCTATTATTAAACGGCGTACAAATAGCAACAAAGATGATGACAATAGTCCGAATAATGTAAATACTGTAAATACTACCTCATTTCAGAAATATAGACAAATAGAATGATTTATTATTAAACGGCGTACAAATAGCAACAAAGATGATGACAATAGTCCGAATAATGTAAATACCATAAATACTACCTCATTTCAGAAATATAGACAAATAGAATGATCTATTATTAAACGTCGTACAAATGGCAACAAAGATGAGGACAATAGTCCGAATAATGTAAATACTGTAAATACTACCTCATTTCAGAAATATAGACAAATAGAATGATCTATTATTAAATGTCGTACAAATGACAACAAAGATGAGGACAATAGTCCGAATAATGTAAATACCATAAATACTACCTCATTTCAGAAATATAGACAAATAGAATGATCTATTATTAAACGGCGTACAAATAGCAACAAAGATGATGACAATAGTCCGAATAATGTAAATACTATAAATAGTACCTCATTTCAGAAATATAGACAAATAGAATGATCTATTATTAAACGTCGTACAAATGACAACAAAGATGATGACAATAGTCCGAATAAAGTAAATACTATAAATAATACCTCATTTCAGAAATATAGACAAATAGAATGATCTATTCTTAAACGGCGTACAAATAGCAACAAAGATGATGACAATAGTCCGAATAATGTAAATACTGTAAATACTACCTCATCTCAGAAATATAGACAAATAGAATGATCTATTCTTAAACGGCGTACAAATAGCAACAAAGATGATGACAATAGTCCGAATAATGTAAATACCATAAATACTACCTCATTTCAGAAATATAGACAAATAGAATGATCTATTATTAAACGGCGTACAAATAGCAACAAAGATGATGACAATAGTCCGAATAATGTAAATACTATAAATACTAACTCATCACAGAAATATAGACAAATAGAATCATCTATTATTAAATGTCGTACAAATGACAACAAAGATGAGGACAATAGTCCGAATAATGTAAATACCATAAATACTACCTCATTTCAGAAATATAGACAAATAGAATGATCTATTATTAAACGTCGTACAAATGGCAACAAAGATGAGGACAATAGTCCGAATAATGTAAATACTGTAAATACTACCTCATTTCAGAAATATAGACAAATAGAATGATCTATTATTAAATGTCGTACAAATGACAACAAAGATGAGGACAATAGTCCGAATAATGTAAATACCATAAATACTACCTCATTTCAGAAATATAGACAAATAGAATGATCTATTATTAAACGTCGTACAAATGGCAACAAAGATGAGGACAATAGTCCGAATAATGTAAATACTGTAAATACTACCTCATCTCAGAAATATAGACAAATAGAATGGTCTATTATTAAACGGCGTACAAATAGCAACAAAGATGATCACAATAGTCCGAATAATGTAAATACTATAAATACTACCTCATTTCAGAAATATAGACAAATAGAATGATCTATTATTAAACGTCGTACAAATGGCAACAAATATGAGGACAATAATCCAAATAATGTAAATACTGTAAATACTACATCATTTCAGAAATATAGACAAATAGAATGATCTATTATTGAACGTCGTACAAATGTCAACAAAGATGAGGACAATAGTCTGAATAATGTAAATACTGTAAATACTACCTCATCTCAGAAATATAGACAAATACCAGGAGAAATTAGTTTTGCGATAAAACCAATCACCTACAGCAAACTACATCTTTCGTACAAAAGTTTACACAAAGAATGAGTAATCTAGATTTCACACCCACTCGAACACAAACAAAAAAACTTTACACACCAAGAGACCTCTACAATTGTGAAAATGTTTTCTAGTGAAACGACGCAGTAAAAAATCGTCTTTGTCCTACTTACACAGGACCTTTTCAAGTAGTCAATTGGACACCTAAATATTTTACAATTGTGCCAAAAGGCAAACAAGATACTGTTTCCATAGACAGACTAAAATCAGCATCTACTTAGATCTACTTACAAAGAAAAGTATGTCAGAACATTCTACACCGTTACCGATAAGCAAAATAAGTGAACCATTTTCCACACCAACAATCACACGTAAAAACATCACTGCAAGGTCGGGTAGACATGTACACTGGTCTACTCGTTTTAAAACTTACGTTAGATATTGAAAACACTTTTTCAATATTTATCAATCTACCTGGGCGGTAGGGAATTTATACGATACAAAATCCTATATTTTACAGCAAAAACGGCGTGACGTGGCTTCCCTGTGCCTCTTCTATAAATACTTTCACAGCTTCTGCTCCAATTGATTTAGATCACTGGTGCCCCCTATGTATGAATTTAAACGCGCTACTAGATTAGCAACTAGGTCCCACCCTTTTACAGTAAAACCGATAAAATATAACCGCAATTTCTACTCTAACAGCTTCTTTTCACGCACTTCCCGCCTGTGGAATTCCCTTCCATATACTTGTTTCCCCGACAGCTACAATCTCCAGGAATATATCCAAGATCAATAGAATCTTCTATCTCACTAACTCGCATCCATTCTCTCAAGTTCTTTTCTCCATCTACTCCACCCC
Organism: Ascarosepion bandense; assembly: GCA_037127315.1. NCBI lineage: Eukaryota > Metazoa > Mollusca > Cephalopoda > Sepiida > Sepiidae > Ascarosepion > Ascarosepion bandense. Next base: position 286,527 of record JBBBDQ010002177.1, read on the forward strand.
CATTCTCGGTATCCTCATCCGTCTATTACCCTCCTCCTGACATTTCTAATAACTAAACCCTCTTTCTCATCACTTTTTCCTATATAATCCCCTGCGAAACAGTAGCAGTAGAATGCCTTGCTTGGGGTGAAATGATAAAAAAAAAACAAAAAAAAAAAAAAAAACAAACAGCTGAAGCCCAAAATAGTAGAAAACGCACACACATAAGCTCAGATCAGAATCACTAAAAACAGGTTTGGGTATAAATTACTAAAAAATAAGATCCAAAAAATTTAGTGGTTCTGGTATCTGATTGGACAAAAAAAAACAAAAAAAAAAAACAATTGAGCTTTCAATGACCCGTGTTTATGGTTCTTGGCGCAAGAAGATAAGTTTGTGTGCTGAGCTGATCATGTGACTGAATTAGTTATTTACTAGCAGTATAGCCCGGCGTTGCCCGGGTGTAATGAAAGCTTTAAAACTAATCCATGGTCCTGGAGTTCAGACTCTTTGGACGTTGGTACGAAAGACCAAAAAGCAATAGTTAAAGTGAAACCGTAGACAAAGAAAAATGAATGGATGTAAGTCAAATGTTGATTTCCTGGTATCGATATCAAATTTTCTGCACTATTGTAAGAACTGCAACCTTGAAACTTCTGAAGATCGTTTCTTATGTCTTTGTCTATGAGTGTATTAAATTTGATTAAAATCGGACAAATCATTCTATAACCCGATTTTTTCGATTATCGATTTTCGATATTTATCGGGGGTACCTCGACAGAAAACCTAGCTAAGAACACTCGCAGACGCTAATATTACAACTGTGTAAACTTTCAAGAAAATCGGTTCAGCCGTTTTGGAGTCTATAGGTAACGGACACACACACACACAGAGACACAGACACACACACAGACAAAGTTCCATTTATAAATAAGTTTAGATTTATGTTTTCAGTGGAGGACTAGTAGTCAGTCAGAGCCCCCAACCAGACACTAAATAGACAATAGCAACAACAACAAAACCCTTCTGCTAACTCCTCAAAATTAACACATAAGTGAATTTTTTCTCTGATCATTCATTTCTACGTGTTTTTCTAAAACAATCACATTTCACTTAAACAAACGAACTCTTTGAACTATGAAGGTATTTTACTACCTTAACAAATAAGCGACTTAAAAATACCAGTTGTTTATTTATTGCGTATATATGAAATATATGATTCTTCTTTTTATTTTTCTAAAAAAACATTTCTTTTCATGTTGTATTTTCTTTAAATTTGTGTTGTATTGTGGTTATATCGAGCAAGCGAGGGACCGGTTGTTTGCCCTCAGAGATCCAGAAAGCAAATGACCAAAACTGGTCTTTGCGCATTTGAGTTCCACGTAGAAGTTCCGGAGGTAAACCAAAAATAAATAAATATCAAATTCCTTTTATAGACCTGTAGCGGAACTCTGGACCCTGATTGGACATCAAATCGCAAAATTCAAAATACTTCAGAGAAACGGTTTTTCCACGGCTAAAGAAAAAATCATTCTGTGAGCCACCCCACGTGACTGGATTGAATATTTAAGGATGGTCTCTAACCCGTCACGCGATTTGCTGACACACAACTAACACGTAACGGCAACTTCAAACCAACCCGGAGATAAGGTCAAGTCGCACCTTGTTTCGTTCCTCTTTATCTCTCTCAACAATTACTGCTACAAACATTTTGTACGAACTCTTAATTCCTCAACCTTATCATTGAACACGAAATCTACTCATGACTTATTACTAAGGTTTATAATTGAACATTAATTTCTACAACTCTTGTGATTCCTTCTTTTAATAATTTCCTGTTTTAGCATTCAAAGTGTATATTTTATTATTCCACTCTTCTACACTAATCCACACATTCCAACTGCCGACAACCAACCTTCTGATGATGAAAACCTTCTGATGAATATTATTCAACATAAAATTTGAAAGCTGCAGGGATTTCAGTTATGTCTGACCCAATGCCGAACAAAAGAAACATTAACCAGCTCCCAACACTTCAGTATTTTGTAGACAGGATATTCGGCATTAAATTTTCCTTTTAATCCGATTATTTTGCCCCAACAAGTCAGACAGTGACACACGTAGTCTGGGACTATGTTGTCCTTTTACCGAATTGAATGAATGTTTACTTTTATGGCTCCAGAAGCCCTTGTTTATTCATTGGCAGGAGCTGATCCCACTAGTTAATTATTTTTATTAAATTGAAAATTTGAAGTATTCTTGAAACCCGGAAGACTGCGCATAGCCCCTGCGCAGTGTGTTCATCATTGTCATTTGCTCCTTTGATTTGATACTATTCACTTCCGCTTATTCTACTGTACCTTTATTCTTTCTTCTTCTTCTTCTTCTTCTTCTTCTTCTTCTTCTTCTTCTTCTTCTTCTACGTGCCCTGTCTTTTCAGGATGTAGGCGATCATGGCTTTCCACGTCTCTCTATCACTAGTGTCTCTTAGCACGCCTTCTCCTGCTACACCATGCAACCCTCGTTCCATCATCCACCTGATTGTGTCCTTTAAATATGTTATCCGCTGCTTTCCCTTGTCTCTTTTTCCCTCTATCTGGCCTGTTAGTAACAGGTTCTCCAAGCCCTTCATTTGTCTCTTCCTGATGCTCAGTATTAATTTCCTTTTCGTTTCCATCATTTCCAAGACCTCATCATAGCTCACATGCTCGATCCATGATATTGCCAGCATCCTTCTGTAGAACCACATTTCAGTTGCTTCAAGTTTTTCCTTCATATTGTCTAGCATTCACTGCCATATTGAAGAACTGACATCACATAGCAATCCATTACTCTCTTCTTTGTTTTTAGGGAAATTGTCCTGTTTCTTAATTCTTTAATCAGCTTCTGGAATGCTTCCTTCGCCATGCCCATTCACCTTCGGATCTCTGTGTCGCACTTTCCGTCTTCTGTTAGAACGCTTCCCGGGTATTTAAATTTTTGTACCTGCTTGATTTTAGTATCCCCGACCTGTATTTGGCATATTGGGCTGCCTTTTTTACTGATGACCATGCATTCGGTTTTCTTGCAGTTTATTTGTAGTCCTTTCTTGTCACTCTCTTCAGTTACCGTCTGTAGGATGTCTTGTAGTTTCCTTTCTGTGTCTGCTATCAGCACTGTATCATCTGCGTACCTTAGGTTGTTTAAATTGTGGCCTGCGATGACGAATCCAGGCACAAATTTTAGAGTCCTCAAAATATTGTCGCTGTACATATTGAATAAATCCGGTGAAAAGACACATCCTTGTCTTTACTTGTGTAAAAAATGTTTTTCCTTTAAAATTTGTTTTTTGATTTGTACCTATTTTGATTTTTTATTCTTACTAACTAGGTTTTTATGTTTGGCACAAAAATTTAGATTTAATAGGGAATACAATTTTAAAGTCCCGCGCCCCTAATGTCTCTGCTTGTGAATAGAAGGTAATTTGCATTACACATGCAAAGGTAGATAATAATAATAATAATAATAATAATAATAATAATAATAATAATAATAATAAACTATTAACATCTATTTTAATAAAACAGACATATTTATTCTTAGAAAGAAATGACATGATACCGCTTGAACAAAAAGGGTGCAAACGTGGCTGTTATGGTTGTAAAGACCAATTGCTGATTAACAAAATGATCCTGGAAAACTGCTACAGTACAAAGAAAAATCTTAGTACAGCCTGGATAGACTATCGAAAGGCATTCGATAGTGTGCCACATGACTGGATTTTAAAGACTTTAAATATATACAAGATATCGCCCGTCATCATCAATTTCATCAAACAGTGCATGTCTATATGGAAAACAACCCTTTACCTCAATCATATAAATGGAACCTATAAGTCTGATGAAATAAACATCAAAAGAGGTATATTTCAAGGTGATTCTTTATCTCCCTTACTATTCTGCATATCATTAATAGCACTAACCAGTCAACTTAATAAGACAGAATGTGGTTATAAAATAGGACAAAAGAAAATAAGCCATCTATTTTACATGGATGACTTGAAGTTATATGCTAAGAATGATAATGAGCTGGAAGGTCTTCTGCAAACTGTAAAATGCTTCAGCGAAGACATTGGAATGAAATTTAATTTGAATAAATGTGCTAAAGCTACAGTTTTACGTGGATCAATACAAGAAACATCCTCAATTAGCCTAGACCCTGCTGCAACAATAAAAGAATTGAAACCAGAAGAAGCTTATAAATACCTAGGTGTAAATGAGAGTGAAAACATTCACCATAAAAAAATGAAAGAAATAGTGCGTAAAGAGTACTATAGAAGGCTACGAATGATATTAAAAACTGAATTAAATTCACAGAACAGAGTTATGGCCATTAATAGCCTTGCAATCCCAGTTGTCCAATATAGCTTTAACATCTTAAACTGGACTCTAAACGACATCAGGCGAATGGATGCTAAAACAAGAAAGCTTCTTTCTAAGCATAAGATGCATCATCCAAAGGCTGATGTAGACCGTCTATACATACCCCGTAAAGAAGGTGGAAGAGGTCTTATTCAGCTGGAATTGTCATACAAGACAACAACTATTGGCTTACTAACATACATAGAAACAACAAAGGATTGGATGATACAATTAGTAAGGCAACATGAAGAAAGAAAGAAAAAATATTCAATAATAAAAGAAGGCAGTAAATTCAAACAAGATTTACAGTTAGTAGATTCTGTAGAAAAGCAGAACGGAAGCCAAGAGCCGGCTATTGTGGCAAAGAATATAAAAATGAAAGCCAAAGATAAAGCTCTTGAACAGATGAAACAGCGCTGGCAAGACAAACCTCTGCATGGCCAATATCTAGTACGTGCCAATAAATCCAATGTTGACAAAGTTAATACTCATCGATGGTTACGTGCACCTGGATTAAAGTCTGAAACTGAAGGCTTTATTCTTGCAGCACAAGACCAAAGTCTTTTCACGAGAAACTTTCAGGCAAATATTATGCATAATAATATGGATCCAAAATGCAGGTTTTGTGATAAACACCAAGAAACAATAGACCACCTAATCTCAGGCTGTTCTGTGCTTGCCCCAAATGAATATAAAAATCGCCACGATAGAGTTGGGCAATATTTACATTGGGCAATATGCAAACATTATGGAAAAGCTGTAGGCAAACACTGGTATGAACATCACCCAGCACCAGTTACAGAAATAGAAGATGTAACCATTCTATGGGATTACACCATCTACACAGACAGAAAAATTGAAGCAAACAGGCCAGACATTATTGTTAAAAACCAGAAGGAGAAAGCTTGTCTATTAATTGATATGGCTTGTCCAGCAGATTGTAACATAGCAATCAAGGAATTTGAAAAACTGTCAAAATATAAAGACCTGGAAATTGAAATAGAAAAAATGTGGAAATTGAAAACAAGAGTTGTGCCAGTGATAGTAGGTGCACTTGGAATGATAAAAAATGGAACAAAACAACACATTGAAAGAATCCCTGGAAACCCCAGCTTAAGAGATATACAAAAAATTGTCTTATTAAGTACAGCCCACACACTAAGGAAAACTTTATCTATGTAATGCTAGGGATGATAGGGAAGATAGAAAAACATGAAATGGAGTCATAACAACATGCCACGACCTGCCTTAGGTCTCCCCGCAGACTTGGTTGGTAGTGAGACCAAAGCAGAAATCGAAATATGATGAAAAATGACATAATAATAAAATCTGTCAAAATATAAAGACCTGGAAATTGAAATAGAAAAAATGTGGAAATTGAAAACAACAGTTGTGCCAGTGATAGTAGGTGCACTTGGAATGATAAAAAATGGAACAAAACAACACATTGAAAGAATCCCTGGAAACCCCAGCTTAAGAGATATACTAAAAATTGTCTAATAAGGAGAACTTTGTTTATGTAACGCTAGGGATGATGGGGAAGATAGAAAAACATGAAATGGAGTCATAACAACACGCCACGATCTGCCTTAGGTCTTCCTGCAGAATTGGTTGGTAGTGCGACCATAGCAGAAATCGAAATATGATGAAAAATGAAATAATAATAATAATAATAATAATAATAATAATACAAGGATATCTGTAAAGTTATTGTGTACTTTTCTAATTGTACTTTTTTAGGCGAACCTGAAGAAGGCTCCAACCACCTTTAAATTTGTTGTTTTTTATTATTTTTTCCTTTTTTCAGTGTAATCTTATCTGTTACACCCTAAACTCTCCGACTGACAAAAGAATTTGAAAATTTTCAATATTTAAACAAATTTAGCGCGGGGTGGGGAGGGGGACTCAGCTTTTCATACAACGTAAATTTATCTTCCATTTTGGAACCACTCACCGGTACGACATTACCACCACCTGTAAATTTATTGATTATCAGTTGTTTTTTTTTTTACTTTTTTCAGTGCAATCTTATTGATTAAACCCTAAACTTTCCGATTGACAAAGAAAATTTAGAAAAAATTCAATATTTAAATAATTCTTTCTTTTGGAGGGGCTCAGTTTTTCCTACAACCTTTATAGTAAATCGATCCTGTGCAATTAACTCTTTTGCTTGCGCGTATTCAACAACTGAATTCTTTTAAATAAAGCCATTCTTGGAGTTTCCGAGGAAGATGCCATCGTAAGAACTGAAGAAAACTTGAAAAAAGACAAAAACAAGAGCAACAACTCGTCCCAAAAAACAAAAAAAAAGCGTCATCAACACGAGCGGTTCCAAAATGGGGATCGATTTATGAGACGTTGTATGAGAAAATGAGCCCCCGTTAAAATTGTTTAAATATTGAAATTTTTCCAAATTTTTTTGATAATCGGAAATTTTATGTAATAAGACTGCGCTAAAAAAAAGTAGAAAAAAAAATGAAAAACAACAAATTTAAAGGTGGTTGTAGTCTCGTTCAGGTCCGCCAAAAGCTGGTGGTAGTCTCATTCAGGTCCGCCAAAAGCTGGTGGTAGTCTCCTTCAGGTCCGCCAAAAGCTGGTGATAGTCTCCTTCACGTCCGCCAAAAGCTGGTGGTAGTCTCCTTCAGGTTAGCCCTTTTTCTTATATACAAGATTTCATCTCAATATGGTTTTAACAGCTGAAAAAGGTGTATTTCTCGTTGAACACATATTTTCATAAGATCGTATATATGTAGTGACACTGGGGACAGAGACAGGAAGTAACTTCCTTCACATCTTAAATATAATGATATATTTTGGGCTTGTGCAACAGGCTCCACACATAATTTCTTGTTGAAGTCGATAAAATACAATCCTATGTATATATATATATTTTCTGAACATATGCTGTTAAATATAAGAGACAATGAATGTCTATTATGTTTAATCATGAGCCGTACTAAACGTCGTATTTTGGCTTTAATTTCAGTTGAAAGTAAAGACAAAAATTCTCCAACATTTGGATAATTATTTATTAATTTGCTTCTAAGCTTTCAGCTCACATGAGCCATCTTCAGAGAGGTTATTTAGTCTGAAATATAATAACATCCACCATCACCGACGATTTTATTTTGTGTTGACATAATACTCCGCTTGGCACTGGCAATAGTTACCAAAAATAATAGACGCAGTTCTCAAATTTGCAATGTAGTTTTATGACGTCACACCGCGTGATAGCGCGAAATGACAACAAAACCATATCAACAAAACCATTTAACAGCATATGTTTAGAAAATTATTTGCTGCCTCGATATACTAAATATGCGTTACTCTTCAGAAATGAATTGAGTTCTCTCGGTAACTGGCGTGTGTATACACAGCTTATACACAACACGTTAAAATTTCCCTTCTCTGATTCCATGCGTCGATGGCTTAGAGAGTAGCGACTCTGACTGACATCTAATCGGTTGAGTTTCGATCCCGACCAGAAGCAAGTGGATGCGTCTGGCCTGGCCACGCTGATGGGCTGTGATGCAGCGAGGCAGGCTTGTATGTGGATGACTAATATATATATACATATCGACCAACTAGAAGACGAAAAATTGAGTTAACCCAATTCTTGGTCGTAAAATGCTTAAATATGCGTTAGACTGGTTGCCAACCAAGGCTATAGATCCTAATCTGTCCTGTTTTTTAACCCATAACTAGAGTTAGAAGACACGGCTTATATCATATTGTTATACTAATAAGTAGTAATTAGTAGAAGGAACAGTTTATTACTTCATAACAATAGAAAACCGATCCCCAACTTTATGCCCAGTAGAAGTTTCAATTGTTTTTAACTTTTATATTTAGTCAGTCAGTTAAGTGGCATCCGTGATACATGCTTGGGCGATCATGTCATGAAAGAAACATAGCTGGCTGGGCAGGATATATTCCTGTAGTAGGTTGCCATTACTTTCTGCGGTTGCCAGCGAAGGCTTTAGAACTGAATCTGTTCTGCTATTAAAACCATAGGTGGAGGGAACCGACGGATTAATACCTTTCGCAAGTGAATACAACGAATTCAACTGGAATTTGAACTCGGCTCTCTGATTTCTCATTCTGATCTGATATCCACTTCACCACAACGCACATTATGATCAAATCTTTAAATGTTGGGAGCGTCGGCTATGCTTGTGAAGTGACCTTGTACCAGACATGGTCAACAGTCTCTACAGGTACACAGGTTTGGTGCAGCGACATTTTGCTGATAAATTTTCAGATGCACATGTTCCACTACGCAATGTAGTCCATAACTCTGTTGCTAAATCTTCAGAAAACAGGATCACTGGAGGATACCAAACATTGTGAAAGACCAGTAAATGCTATCGGAGGAGAAACTATTGGATATTTCTGACAGTATGCAGCAGAGTCCAAGAAAATCATTAGCGCAACTGCAAGATACTGGTTTATTTACTGCTCTTAAGGCCGTCTGACAATGTGAATCTGTTGGGGCGCTCTCCACCTGTGTTCAACTATAATGGACTATGCCAATCACTACATAAAGTAGTAGTGGGAAGACCTCGGGGATGAATAATGAATCTCGATTAACAAGTCAGTCGAGTATTTCCGGTAGTGAACCGGCAGTGTGCTATTATCAGACTCTACGTGTTACGACGATTCGGGCTATTAAACCCTTGTTCCTGTATACTACTAACAGCCTCTTTTGTAAATACTATTTCTCTTGGTAATATATCAATTTACCATATTTCCGTAGTTAGTATTTATTTACTCAATAATTCTGTTACTCACAACATAACAGAATCGTAGCTAGTATGCCGACTAATTACCAAAGAAATTATAGCGGGTATCTTATCTATTATTTTCCAGTTGTATTGAAGGGTAGTTGTATACCGTTGCAGGTTAACACAATTTGGCCTTGTGATAGATAGCCCACTATAAGTCATAAAATGATTATAAAATGAAGAACGGCCATTGGAGTCTAAAATAACATCTACACTTATTTATAAATGGAACTTTGTTTCTGTGTGTGCGTGTGTGTCTGTGTGTGTGTGCGTATCCGTTACCTATAGACTGTGAAACGGCTGAACTGATTTTCTTGAAAATTTACACAGTTGTATTATAAGCATCTGTGAGTGTTCTTAGATAGGTTTTGTGTCGAGGTACCTCCGATATATATCGAAAATCGATAATCGAAAAAATCGGGTTATAGATTATAGGAGTGGTCCGATTTTAATCAAATTTGATACACTCATAGACAAAGACATAAGAAACGATATTCAGAAGTTTCAAGGTTGCAGTTCTTACAATAGTGCAGAAAATCGATAATATATATATATATATATATATATATAAAAGGCAAGATGTTTGTGTATGTGTCTATTTATCTGCCTGTATGTCTGTATTTTTTTCAGCCCTTTTATTTTAGTTTTTGCTTCAGGTTTGGCTCTAAGTCGAGTATAATTGTAGTTCTTAGTCTCAACCATGATACCATTTAGTCAGAGGACTTATTTAGCCTTCAAAATTCAGTTTACGACGAAAAAAAACTTATTCTATATCGATACCAGGAAATCAAAATTTGACTTACATCCATTCATTTTTCTTTCAGTCTACGGTTTCGCTTTAACTGGAAACAACTATTGCTTTTTGGTCTTTCGTGCCAATGTCCAAAGTGTCTGAGCTCCAGGACCATGGATTAGTTTTAAAGCTTTCATTACACCCGAGCAACGCCGGGCTATACTGCTAGTATATATATGAGTCCCAAAATAAAATCCTTATATTTTCCTTGATAGAGTCCCTCAGAAGACAAAATATGACAGTTAAAATAAGTTTTCCTTTCATGTTTATTTATGTTGGCTTTTACACATATCTTCTTTTATGTGCTGTGTTCCTTCAGGTCAAGGCCGATTATGTGTAACCCTATTTCTACATAAATATACCTTTTGGTTTTATACAACAGAGTAAAGGAAATTATTATGAGTATTATTGTTAGTTGTGCTTTATTGTAATTCGCGATGTTAGCTTTACTTAAAAATATTTAATACCTATGTACTTGTAAAATCCGAAAAATATAGAAATTAGCTGAAAATTGGGAAAAAAGAAAAAAATTCCATTGTACTTGAAGCGAATTATAAGGGCCAGTGGAAGTGAGAAATGGCGATAGTCAAAGCAAGTTGTCAGGATTTTTGATGGGGTTAAATTAAGGTCAAGTTCTTGCTCCCACGTCTGCTGGGAAATGATCTGAAAATTTTTGAAAACCTAAGATTATGTAATTGAGAAGAAGAGGACAAAAAGGCATGACGTCATGTGAGGTGTTAATATTTCATTCATTGAGCCATAACTCCCCCTTAAATTGTGTAGGTGGAAAATAATCTCATGGGTCAAGAATCTGATTTGCATAAAGATATCACAGGTCTCACCGCATCCCCCAAGAGAATTTGGAGCAACTATAAAAATCGAGAACCTAGTGAGAAAATCAGAATTTGAGAGAATTTGGGAGTTTTTCAGAGCTGTCGAGCGACAGAGACAGAGCCGCCGTCGTCGCAAGTGTTCGCTCCGATTCGGCCGTTTCCGTAAAGAGCTGTGAAAAGACTTGATTTTATTTGGAAAATTGAAAGCTCTGACCTATGAAAACTTCACACTGTTATGAAAAGACATATTTTATTTGGAAAATTGAACGCTCTGATTACTTAAACGAATCTTTCGCTCCGTTGTAAACTCTGAAATTGTATATTCTGCTTTTATAATTAATTATTTTTTTATATATATAAAACTTTGTTTCGTAACTCATCCAGGCGACTTCGAACTTAGTCATTTAATTTTTTTTTTTTATGCTGTATTTAATTTTTTCAACACAAGTGTACACGGGTATCCGGTCTGGTTTGAGGTGGTAGAGAGACGGCTACCGGTTTTTCGACATGACTTTTCTGAGATCAAAGGACACAGCGTAGGCCGAAAGGTTCACCGTTGTAATAAACGTCTTGAGGACCAGCTACTGTGACGAGGCCATCATCACGATTAGTGACCCGAGAGCGTCGTTATAACTGGTGCCGTTTCGGTAGCATCAACCCACTCAGGTTCCGGCCGGCATCATTACAACAGGTACTGGTCCTGGGGCAGCGTGCCAGCCGGGGACAAGGTGCCACAATGACTCTCCACCTCTTCCTGTACCTTGTTGCTTTTAGTATATGTTATCCTGTTATTTTTTCAAATCCTGCTCTACCACTACCATTCATTTAAGCCCATGAAGTATAATTGCCAACCAATTCTGAAGAATCCAATCTGTCTTGCTGTTTAACCTATAACTGGAGAAGGCAAGATAGATTAATACTTTTCCCAAGGGTATTTGCTCATAAGTGAATGCAACGAATTCAAAAGAAATTTAATCTCAGCTTTTCAATTTTTTGTTCTGAGCCAATATCCACTGCTATGGCTGTAGCTGACTACCGGGCACGCCGCGCACGGGTCCGGGCCGATCCGTGCAATCATAGTGAAAATCTGGGCAAGAAAAAATGTCTTCGTCAGAAATCAAACTTAACAATTCACGAAGAAAGAAAGAAAGAAAGAAAGAAAGAAAGAAAGAAAAACGAAGAAAACATCCGAATGAACGCAGTAAAATCTGTTTATTTATTAATTTTGGGAGAAAAGACTGGTTATACTCAGAAAGTCCGAACCCGGTTTCCTGCTTTCGTTCACGTTCTGTGCCTAATTTCCATTGGAATAGCCGAAAAAATCCGCAAAAATCATAGTTTCTGGAAACGGATGACACTGATGACGTCATCACATTGTCAACTAATAAATCCGGGCAATTTTCTTTGTGCCCGGTGTTTTTTTAGCATATATATATGTACCCCAGTGAACCACAAAGCACATCCATAAAAAGAGTGTAAAAAATTGAAAACATAGATGGCTTATTAGGTGCAAAAGAAAAAAGGATCATTGGTGTGAAATTGAAAAAAAAAATGGTTTATTTTTTTATTATTTTTAATTGCATTATAAGAGTATAAAAATACAAATAAACCAATTTTTTTGTGTTCCATTTCATTCTAATATCCATTTTCCTTTGTAACCTAATGAACCACTTATTTGATATGCTGTAAGCATATCACGTTAAATACACCGGTTCCCATTCGATCACTCAGATGGGTGACCGTTTTGGAATACCAGGCGCTGTAACCGTTCATTGACGGATGTGTGTTGTGGTGCAGTGGATATCGGCTTGGAAAGAGAAATTGGTGAGCCGAGTTCGAATTCCAGTTGAGTACCCTGCATTCACTTAAGCACTGGTACCCTTGGGAAAGATATTAATCCGTCACTTCCCTCCAGTTATCGGTTAAATAACAGAATGAGGCCTGGAGGCAACCCATCTAGTGTTGGTGTCACAGTTAAAACACCCTTGGTAGGCCTGGCGAAGCATCAAGTATTCAGCTATTTGACAAGATTATGAATTTCGCTATAAACTGTGCCAGGGTTTCAAATGCACAGGGAATACTGGAGGGGTGTAGTGAGTTCTATCTCGGCCAAGAACGACAGCACTTATTTTTTTTTCATAATTCATATCTTTTCCTGTATGGGAAAATTACCATAACACAGATTTTTAAATTGATTTCTTAGTGATTCTGAGGTCAAAATAGTCATAAAGTCCAATAATTTGACGCAAAATTCATTACATCACAATGAGATAATTTGTGAATGATAAGAAAATTGGGTTAAGATTTATTTGGGAATATAGCCTCGTGCATGCGAATCTGATGCATAACTTTAATGTTATCTGTACATTCATAGATAAACTAAGAGATAGCATCGCTCTAGCAGGCATAAATTTATCTGTCTATATTCTGAGATGAGGTATTGTAGTTATTTTCACTATTTACATTGTTCAGACTGTTGTCCTCATCTTTGTTGCCATATTCACCTTCAACATCTGTCTATATTTCTGAGATGAGGTATTGTAGTTATTTTCACTATTTACATTGTTCAGACTGTTGTCCTCATCTTTGTTGTCATATTCACCTTCAACATCTGTCTATATTTCTGAGATGAGGTATTGTAGTTATTTTCACTATTTACATTGTTCAGACTGTTGTCCTCATCTTTGTTGCCATATTCACCTTCAACATCTGTCTATATTTCTGAGATGAGGTATTGTAGTTATTTTCACTATTTACATTGTTCAGACTGTTGTCCTCATCTTTGTTGTCATATTCACCTTCAACATCTGTCTATATTTCTGAGATGAGGTATTGTAGTTATTTTCACTATTTACATTGTTCAGACTGTTGTCCTCATCTTTGTTGCCATATTCACCTTCAATATCTGTCTATATTTCTGAGATGAGGTATTGTAGTTATTTTCACTATTTACATTGTTCAGACTGTTGTCCTCATCTTTGTTGTCATATTCACCTTCAACATCTGTCTATATTTCTGAGATGAGGTATTGTAGTTATTTTCACTATTTACATTGTTCAGACTGTTGTCCTCATCTTTGTTGCCATATTCACCTTCAACATCTGTCTATATTTCTGAGATGAGGTATTGTAGTTATTTTCACTATTTACATTGTTCAGACTGTTGTCCTCATCTTTGTTGTCATATTCACCTTCAACATCTGTCTATATTTCTGAGATGAGGTATTGTAGTTATTTTCACTATTTACATTGTTCAGACTGTTGTCCTCATCTTTGTTGCCATATTCACCTTCAATATCTGTCTATATTTCTGAGATGAGGTATTGTAGTTATTTTCACTATTTACATTGTTCAGACTGTTGTCCTCATCTTTGTTGCCATATTCACCTTCAACATCTGTCTATATTTCTGAGATGAGGTATTGTAGTTATTTTCACTATTTACATTGTTCAGACTGTTGTCCTCATCTTTGTTGTCATATTCACCTTCAACATCTGTCTATATTTCTGAGATGAGGTATTGTAGTTATTTTCACTATTTACATTGTTCAGACTGTTGTCCTCATCTTTGTTGTCATATTCACCTTCAATATCTGTCTATATTTCTGAGATGAGGTATTGTAGTTATTTTCACTATTTACATTGTTCAGACTGTTGTCCTCATCTTTGTTGTCATATTCACCTTCAACATCTGTCTATATTTCTGAGATGAGGTATTGTAGTTATTTTCACTATTTACATTGTTCAGACTGTTGTCCTCATCTTTGTTGCCATATTCACCTTCAATATCTGTCTATATTTCTGAGATGAGGTATTGTAGTTATTTTCACTATTTACATTGTTCAGACTGTTGTCCTCATCTTTGTTGTCATATTCACCTTCAATATCTGTCTATATTTCTGAGATGAGATATTGTAATTATTTACATTATTTAGATTGCTCGGACTGTTGTCCTCGTCTTTGTTACCATGTTCCCCTTCAACACTTTGCTGGTGACACTTGTGTGAAACAATAGAGCAGCCGAAGAGAGATCGCACACAGGAAGGAGCTGTTAGCCGATGAGAGTTCTCTGTCTTCAGCCAAAAATTCTAGACTTTATATAGTCTTAAAACTCCCATGCATGTTTGCTTTTTTGATGTCATCTACAGCCAGATATGTCTGCCACCTACCCTTGTCCTTGGTTGACTTTTATCTATGGCTGGATGTATCTGTCAATCATATCCTTGCCATCCATTGCTTTTGTTGTTGTTTATATTCTGCCTTTTCTTGTTGCACTTGTTAACATCATCCACAACCGGATATATCTGTTAATCACACTTGGCTGGATGTATTTGTCAATTACCTCTGATATTCAAGGTAATATATTACAGAGATTTATCCCTTGTTTGGTTTGTGGTTTCTTCTAAAGTCTCCTTCAGCTATTTATTTTCCTTCAATGAGTTGATAAATTCACCCAATTCACACACTTTCTTGGTATTTTGAACAAGAGTAAAGGTTTATCCATTGTTTCTTGCTTAAGATTGAGTTTCCTGTTCCTTCTAAAGTCTATTTCAACTCTATACTTCTAAGTTCTTCACCTGAAATCTGAAATTTTATTTACTATTCATTTTTACTTGATACCAGTAGATAGGTTCACATATCAACCATTTGCATATCTCCTTCGTTTTTTGGACAAAAGTGGAGGTGTATCCTTTGTTTCCTCTTTAGGATTGGCTTTCTGGTCCGTTCTAAAGTTTACTTCAACTGTATACCTATAACATCTTCGACTAAACTCTGAAATTTTTTTTATTATTCATTTTTACTCATTTACGATAGATAGGTTCACCTCTCATCCAGTTTGCCTGTCTCCTCCATCTTTTGGACAGGAGTAGAAGTTTTTTTCCTCATCTCATGCTTAGAATTGGGTTTCCGATTTCTTTTAAAGTCTGCTTCAGCTCTACACTAACACTTATTCTTTCCAACACTAATATGAGTCCACACAGTAATGCTCTACCTTGAGTGGCTCTTGGTTGTTGTGTTGGGTGAACATTAGCTAAAAAAACAATAATAAATGGTTTGTTCTCCATAAAAACCCTTGGTTGAGAAAAGGCTTTTATCATTCGCGAAAATTCTTTGTTGTTGTTGTTGTTGTTGAAGAGGTTCATTTGATGACCCCTACCTGCTGTTGTTGGAGATGATTCGTTTAAAGTTGATGACATGTTTCTTTCAATGTGCATTGCGGAAAGACAGTTGCATATCCCTTGTGTCTGAATGACCCAAAGACAATTGCATGTCTCTGCTTTGAAAATCAAAATCTCTGATTTTGATGAGATTTTTTTTGGCTGAAAGTAAGCAACAAAAAAAAAAGGGGTTTTATTATTCTAAGATTGGAAAAATATTTTACATAGCACTGCTAATTTCTAACCAATAGACATTTTGATTTAAACTTGGTGTATTGTGGAATCTTTTTAGTACACTTGTTTTTTAGTAGAAATTAAAGGGTGCTGGTATAATATGTGATCGACATGCGTGTTTCTGGTATAAATGGTAATCTACAACAATATAGATCACAAGCTATACCAGACTTCCTGTTTGTGGAACCTCTTACCATTTGCTTGCTTCCCTGACAGCTACAATCTGAAACAGTGGCGGGAGCACTTAAGGACCGAGATTTCTCTGAAGAGGGTTGTAAACTCAAGCAGCGTCTTCATTTTACACCACTACTGTATACACAACTTAGGAATGAGTTTGGGCAAAAGTATCTTACTTCACTAAATTAAATAGAATAATATTTCATTCATAGTGGTAGAGTTCTAATAGATTCTTGGCTCCTTCTGCCCCCCCCCCCCGTAGAATTGCCACTGTATATTACATTATTTTTAATGTGTTTATTTTTATTATTACTTATGAAGTCATTGTTATTATTACAAGGTTTCGTTTCAGTTCCTCGTGACCAGCATTGAAGTACTCACCTGGATAGTATTATTTTAACACTTAAAGATTGCAATGATTAGCAAGCTTGTCTCATGAGATCAATTACAACCGAGAAAATCAAAGACTGTTTGGTAAATTTTTGATTTGCTCCCCAAGAAGGTCGTTACCCCTTCAAAACTTCAAATTCTTTTAGCTTGAGTAAATTCATATATAGGGGGCACAAGTGAGCTAAGTGGCAGACGCCATGAAAGTATTTGTAGAAGCGACCCAGGGAAGCCGCGTTGTGCCAGTGAACTGCCAAGTCGAGATCTATCATATTACAGATTCTCCATTGGATTTTGTCAAGGGCACCTAGGTGGATAGCAGGAACACCCGACCAGATATGGCAGCAGTATTCAATGCACGGGCGGATGCTAAGTCGGGATCGATCACATTACAGATTCTCTGTTGGATTTTGTCAAGGACACCTAGGTGGATAGCAGGAACACCCGACCAGATATGGCAGCAGTATTCAATGCACGGGCGGATGCTAAGTCGGGATCTATCACATTACAGATTCTCCATTGGATTTTGTCAAGGGCACCTAGGTGGATAGCAGGAACACCCAACCAGATATGGCAGCAGTATTCAATGCACGGGCGGATGCTAAGTCGGGATCTATCACATTACAGATTCTCCATTGGATTTTGTCAAGGACACCTAGGTGGATAGCAGGAGCACCCGACCAGATAATCTCTACACATGGGAATTAAAAAAAGCTTGAAAACTTTTGGAATTCTGAAGAATAATATCTGAAATAAGATAATGTCTCTTGTTAAAACAGTGATTCTCAACCAGGGTCCATATGGACCAATACTGGGGAGGGGGTCAATAGAACAATATCACTTCAGAATTGTTGTTACAATCAACAACTGAAATTTCTACAGTAAACTATGCCATATTCAAATGCTTAGAAGTGACTCTGGAAATTTTTTTATTTGTTCCCCGAAGGCCTTTACCCCTTCAAATCTTTCCAAAACATCCTTATTTCCGTGCAAATTTAAATGATGAACTCAAATCGACAATTGTTTATTGACAAAACCTCCCTTTTTCATGTTAACGACCACAAAAATATCAAACTTCTTGTTTATCTCACCCTGTAACCACGCTTCAAAAATGTTATTCACTGCAGAATGACTTCATGCGTAGTTTGCCGATTTTTAGGCCTTTTTACTTCCTTTTTGCAATTACTACGCGGAAATTGAGTTCCGAAACCAAACAAATCGCGGAGTAATTGCTCAGAGGAAGTAAATAGGCCGAAATAAGTATCCTACACCTCAAGTCATTCAGCGGTGAATCAGATATGAGAACGGTGGTAAGGGGTGAGATATAGCCCGATTTTTTTCTGGTCGATAAAATGAAAAAAGGGAGGTTTCTTATATAAACAATTATCGATTTGAGTTCAGCATATACATTTGCTTCAAACATACGCACCGTGGTGGGGGCGCTAGAGGGTGTCGTCAGTGATGTCTTTGCGTGGATCACTAGGGGGTTTCGGGTCTCTCAACATCATACCCCCCTCACCACGCCGACCCGACCAGAGATGATCAGTCTCTGGTTCACCCTAAATAAGCGCTTTCAGACACTGGAAAAAATGTATAATGTTTGGGCCCCGTACAAAGTCTTACAAACGCTTCCGATTGGCGACATCCAGCGCCAATTTACATTAATAGGCGAACAGTACATGAACTCGTCCTAAAATATATGAACCAATTCACTTGTCAAACGGCTATTAAAAAAACAAATAACACTCGACTAAGAATTAATCACGATTCGTTTTAAAAATAAATAAATATCTACGACTATATATAATTTTTAAGTCGTTTAAAAAAAAACAAATCGCGGAGTAATTGTTCAAAGGAAGTAAATAGGCCGAAATAAGTATCCTATGCCTCAAGTCATTCAGCAGTGTATCAGGTATGCGATAGGGGTAAGGGGTGAGATATAGCCCGATTTTTTTCTGGTCGATAAAATGAAAAAAGGGAGGTTTCTTTTATAAACAATTATCGATTTGAGTTCAGCATATACATTTGCACGGAATTAAGGATGTTTTGGAAAGATTTGACGGGGTAAAGACCTTCGGGGAACAAATAAAAAATTTACCCATGTGTAACATGTTACTCATTTTTCAACTGCATTCCATTCACGATGGCTGTATTGCATTAATTTCGACACGTTGATTACTAGTACAACCGTTTCTCTTAATACAAGCCGTAAATTTACAAAAATTTACAATTTTTTTTAGAAATGATATTGTTAAGATAACCTATTTTTATGAATGAATCTTCTCTAAGTTCTTGGTCATTTCATGTGGCAGGATGACCGTACAAAATAGAGCTCATTAATCCGGGAATTTGTATTTGTTGGCTGGCACAAAAATTAAGCGAATTGTCTGGCAACCCAGTTGTTGTACAAATAATCATCAGAGCAGTTCGTTTACTACCATTAACTGAATTGACATGTGAACTATATGCAAACTAGCAGTATAGCCCGGCGTTGCTCGGGTGAAATGAAAGCTTTAAAACTAATCCATGGTCCTGGAGCAGTTAAAGCGAAACCGTAGACTGAAAGAAAAATGAATGGATGTAAGTCAAATTTTGATTTCCTGGTATCGATATCAAAATTTTTTGCACTATTTTCAACCTTGAAACTTCTGAATATCGTTTATTATGGCTTTGTCTATGAGTGTATTAAATTTGATTAAAATCGGACCACTCCTTCTATAACCCGATTTTTTCGATTATCGATTTTCGATATTTATCGGGGGTACCTCGACACAAAACCTAGCTAAGAACAGTCGCAGACGCTTATAGTGCAACTGTGTAAATTTTCAAGAAAATAGGTTCAGCCGTTTCGGCGTCTATAGGACACACACACACACACAGACAGACAGACCAATTTCCATTTATAAATAAGTTTAGATAGATAATCTTCCTAAAGCCAGATCTTCTTCTGATTCATGTTACACAAATTTCTGTCACTGAACGGATGTTAACACTCTGAAACCCGAGACTGAACTAAAAACTTTATCACCTGCGCATAGGCTCTGCACATAATTTCCATTTCACCTACACACTCAAAAAAAAAAAAGAATCCGGAATTTTCATCAACAGTAGCCATTCCCGCCTAAAGAAACTGTTGGGGAGCACCCCTTTTTACACATAAGAATGGACTCGCCAATATGTACATATAATCCTGCCTATACAGAGAGCAGCAAAAAACTGACGACCCAAAGAACTTTCCCAAGGCCTCAGGTGTCATCACCCTTATCCGTTGTAGGGGAGGGAATCTGAGGGTCTGGGTCCACTTGGCTGCGGCCAAAGATTTTTACAAGAACATTGACATATCTCATATTGGTACGCCAGAGCTGCGTAAAATGGGAAGCCCAGAATCAAATACAAGTATGAAAATCTCAAACGAGCTACTTTTGATCCAAAAAGCAGATATAAAAAGCGGAAACACAAAGCATCATCAGACAGAATGGCGGTGACAGGCGAGAGTAATCATACCCCCATGACTTAAGTCAAGCGGCTACTATGTTCGCATCCCTTCACTTCTCATTACTCCTTCTCTGTCTCAAAGGTACTTACTGACCCCAGGAACGACTACTTCAAAGATTGTTTTCTCACAAACCAACTTACTGACTTACGGACCCTAGAAGTGGCAGCTTCAAAATGAACATTCCTTACCTACAAGACGCCTCCACATTCCTAGGCACTAATTATCTTTTTCAGCATTATTATTTGTCATGAACACTTTAACCTCCATTGGACCTATCCTTCAAGTATTACTTTAATTGTAAAGTATTAATTGATATATGTATATATATAAACTAGCAGTATCGCCTGGCGTTGCTCGGGTGTAATTAAAGCTTTAAAACTAATCCATGGTCCTGGAGCTCAGACTCTTTGGACGTTGGCACGGAAGACGAAAATAAAAGGGCTGAAAAAATACAGACATACAGGCAGATAAACAGACACACACACACAAACATCTTGCCTTTTATATATATTTATCATCGATTTTCTGCAACCTTGAAACTTCTGAATATCGTTTCTTATGTCTTTGTCTATGAGTGTATTAAATTTGATTAAAATCGGACCACTCCTTCTATAAGCCGATTTTTTCGATTATCGATTTTCGATATTTATCGGAGGTACCTCGACACAAATGTCCACTTCACCATAACGCACATTTTCAACATTACCTGCTTTCATAAAAATAAAAAAATTACCAGCAACACTGAGGTCTATTTTACCAAGTCCAGCTGAACCGATTTCCTTGAAAATTTACACAGTTGTAAAATAAACATCTGTGAGTGTTCTCAGCTAGGTTTTGTGTCGAGGTACCCCCGATAAATATCGAAAATCGATAATCGAAAAAATCGGGTTATAGAAGGAGTGGTCTGATTTTAATCAAATTTGATACACTCTGTCTTTCTACATTTATTTTCATGACAACTGCTTTCACAATCTTTTTTCCTGGGTTCCTCAACCACATGTGTTAACGTGTACTACTAGACAGGCATCTGTTGACCATGTCTACCATAGTTTATGAATATAGAATACAGTGCAGTACGTAATCTGTTCAATGAAACAACGTCAAAGATTAACACTCATGAGTCAGACACTCTACTGAATTGGATTCAGTCAGTCAGTTAAGTGCCATACGCGATACACGCTTGGGCAATCATGTCTCGAAAGAGACATGACTGACTGGGCAGAAGATTATCCCGCAGTAGGTTGCCGTTGCTTTCTGCGGTAGACTGGTTGCCGACCAAGGCTATAGAACCCAATCTGTCCTGCTATTTAACCCATAACTGGAAGGAAGAGATGGATTAATACCTTTCCCAAGGGTATTTGCGCGTAAGTGAATACAATGGATTCAACTGGAATTCGAACTTGGCTCCCCGGCTTTTCGTTCCGAGACGATATCCACTGGACCACAATGCACATTGGATTACATCGTCAATACTCAGGAAAATATGGTCACCTTTATACATGTCGCATTGAATGTTTTGAGCCTTCTCATTGGTTAATCCTTTTATTGGTGAACTATCAAATGAGTCAGCTCATGGCTGGCTCACTAGTATACAAAGGTACCCAAAAACTCCAAGGTATCACCCATTTACCATCAAGATAGTTACACATATGTGCCTCTTCTGCTCTAACATTTTCTTTTCTCACACTTTCTATTTGTGGAATTCCCTTGTGTTTGTTTGTTACTCTGACAGTTACAATATCCACAAGTTTAAATGCAACATCAATTGCCATCTTCTATCTCCTTGATTTCTCATCCTTCTCTTATCCTTTCTTTGACATCCTGTGCACCTTGTTTTTTCTCTCACTAGTTTTTCAGAGAGAAGGTTATGAGATGTGAGATGCCTAACTATTTTGAACTAAGTATTAATACTGATGACAAAATTATTTACTTCTGTGTAACCATCCCTTCCTATGAGCATATGTTTGATCAAAAACCGCAAATAGCTCCTTTTTTCTTTTCGGTTTAATCCAAAATGTTCAACACTATAGTTGATCGATGAATTAATTTCTTTAGCCCTTGCAGACAGGCCGAGATTTGTTATTAATATTCCGCATTGGCTCGATCCAAACAGGGTGAAGGCATATAGTAATAATAAAAAAAACTAAATAATTACTCGGAGGAGAATGATGTATAATAAAAAATATTATGATTTATCATGAGTATGTTATATGATGACCTTGTTAGTGGTATACATGCAGGGTTGTTAATTCAAATTGTCCCCGAATCAGACATGCTACTCGGTTAAACTGGAATAGGTCGGCTGAAGTACAGTTAACAGTGTTTGTTCAATTGATTTTTGGTGATTTCTTCATATATCTGGAGTTACATCAGGCAGTAGTCTCGTGTAGTCAATCTCCATCTGTCCTCACTGCTTGAATCTCTGATTTCTCTCTCTTTTTTTCTCTCTTTATTTTCACTTTTTATTTGTGTTGACCAAGAATTGCTGTGGAAGTGGGACATGGTCTCACCCTCTCTCGCCAATGGTTGAAAGTAATGCTCCTCCCTCTACTTCTTCCTCCTTCCTCAATGGGCTGCAGGCAGGTCCTCCCACCTTCTCTGTTATTACTCTAAAATGAAACGACTATCATTTCTCACACAATATACAATAACTTGGCTTTCTCAGGCAAATCATTCAACACCCGTAATTTGATTTTTATTAAAACAATTTTTTTTAAAATCATATCACCCCAATCAAGGTGGTAACACCACTGATGCACAGGGGGCTACTTAAGAGTAAAAAGATTGGAAAAGAGAAAGCCGGAAACTACATCCTAAACAGGGAACAAGAGATGAGCCTCTTCACCTGTTCAATAGACGTGAATTTATCAGTTAAATTTCCTTCATATGGTTTTCAGACTCCAAACACTTGATTTCTTTTAGTAACCTTTCCACCTTCCAGCCAACACTCAGTGTCTGTACAGCCTCTCGCATCAACCAAACTGTGAACACCTAAATTAGATTTGTTCCCAGCCAGACATCTGACTTGTAAAGGAGTTTCAATCCTTGGGAATATTTTTATACTGGTTAACTCTTTTCATGAGACGTGTATCAGTATACCTCTCTGTATATTTAAATAATAAAATTTATTATTAATTATAGGCAACCAAATCATTTCACATCTGTCTCAATTGTAAATTCTTCAAATTAGATATATTTCTGTTTCACTCTATATGTTTTTTAACATTCACATATAAATGCTAAGAAAACAAAGCCAAAAATAAAAACATTACTCTCCATGCATAGATGCTGAGTTTCATACCTGGCTCACAAAATTACTTCCCTAAAAAAAAAAAAATTAAAACAATATAAAAGGAGGCAATGATGGACATTGCTGCCAAAGCAAAAACATGAAAGATCACGATGAGCCATGACACACTATAATTGCTTTTAAGAATGACATTCATGACACTGTGTAATATATTAACTTGACCTGGCAAAATTATGATCGACAAAAATATATTCCGGCCTTGGATGGTGGCAACAAAGCGTGACATCAAAAGACGGAAACACAGGCAATAGCCAACAAAGATGTGATTGACACCAAAAGCAGAAAACACTGGTGAGAATCAACAAAAATATCATTGATAAAAATATATTCCAAGTGTGGATGGTGGTGGCGAAGTATACCAACAAAGGCTTGAAAGGCAATAGTCAACAAAGATATTGACGTCATTTAAGCAACAGCTCGAACGAGCAAGAGTGCATAGAAATTTTGGGATTATATAAGTCTGGGGTTTTTGGCTAAAGAACAGAAGACAAAAGAGAAGAGAAGAGAACACAGATTGAGAACAGAGAACTCCCCCACAGCTCCTGCATGTGTGTATGATTCTCTCTGGCTAAACTCCTACTCTACACAATGATCACCGAAGAAGCATGAAAATGTAACTTTGTATTTATATATATATGTGTTATTGTTTATCGTTGTCTATTAAGATTATCATCATTGTTGTTCATTGTGATCTAGAACTAGAGAGTATATAACAACTGTACAGCAGTCTTGGTGAACAGGGTAAGCTGTCAACATCACCCCTCCCCAGGATACAGCAGTGGTGAACAAAGTGGTGAACAAATAACTTAGAGAGTTAAGTTAAAGAGAAATAACTACATGGTTACCAGAAGTGGCATTGCACATGTAATGAGAATGATATACCCTTGTGATCAAAATAAAGATTTTGGTTAAAAGTTTCTAGCACCTGAAGAAGGCCGGAGCATACAACAGCAAAAATGTCGCAAACATGGCAATTAAGATGAGGACAATAGTTTGAACAATGGAAATAATGTATGTACTACATCATCTCAGAAGTATAGACAAATACTTAGAAAAGACTTTTAAGAGTTACTCTATCATAAGAAGTTCTAGTCAAGAAAAAATATTAACTGTCTGCAAAGATTCACTGCCCTGTTGCTGTTTTTGTTGAATGTGATTCATTTGAAGTTGCCAACATGTTTCTTTCGGTGTTCGCTGGAGAGGGAAAGTAAAAAGCTATGTCACTATGTCTTGAGTGTGAACTGTCTGGAGACAGTCACATCACTTCTCTCTGAAAGTTGAAATCTGTGAGATTTTATAAGAAATTTTTCTGAAAGTAGGCTCAGGAAAAGTAGAGATTTAGTTTTCTCTGATTGGCCAAATATTTCAATCAATTTCTAGCTGGATTTAAATGGGGTGTGCTGTCTTGTGGAATCTTGTTGGCTTGTTTGTAAATATTGTTTGTTATTGAGTAGGAAATAAAGTCTAGGTTAGTTTTAATATTGTATGTAATTGTGTTAGAAATAGCATTTCTTTCCTATAAGTACTATGATGTGCATTAAAAAGGGTCCAATTCCCCCAACGAGTAGTGACTCTAAGCGGGAGGGGGTAAAAGAAACCAAGAGCCTCCACCACACACACACACACACACACACACACACAAAAAAAAAAAAAATTGGCTGGCCTCTTGTTTCAAACCCCCCACCAGGCACATTTATAAGCTTCAAAAATTTATGAAACTGATTAGTCTCTGATTTTGATAAGATTTTATCTTCAAATTTTTTTCCCTGTTTCCTTTTTCATTTAGCTTTTTAAGGACACATACAGAAACCAGTTGTATTCCAGCTGAATTCATTGCATTCACTTACGCGCAAATACCCTTGGGAAAGGTATTAATCTGTCTAATCCTTCCAGTTATGGGTTAAATAACAGGACAGATTGGGTTCTGTAGCCTTGGCTGGCAACCAGTCTACTGCAGAGAGCCATGACAACCTACTGCGGGATAATCTTCTGCCCAGTCAGTCATGTCTCTTTTGAGACATGATCACCCAAGTATGTATCACGTATGGCATTTAACTGACAGAAACCAGATTAAAAAAGCAAGCAAAATAAAACAACCAGATAGAAAAAGACGTGTTGTTAGGGAGGGAAAGAAACTTAATAGTTACATTTTCATATCCTTAATTAATGGTTATTTCTTTTTGCTTTCCTTTACTACTAGGAGTTGTTGTTATTGTCACAAAAAGTGATTCTATAGGGGTTGGGGACAGAAGGGGCCAAGCCCTTCCCCAATTTTGGCTGGCTTCTCAATTACCATTTCCCACTTTTATAAGCTTCAAAAATTTATGAAACTGATCAGTCTCTGATTTTGATAAGATTTGATCTTCAACACTTTTCCCTATGTGTTTTCTTTTTCATTTAGCTTTCTAAAGACATCTACAAAAACCAAATTAAAAAATATCAATCAAAATAAAACAACCAGATAGATAGAAACAGGCATGTTGCTAGGGAGGGAAAGAGACTTAATAGTCATATAGTCATGGAGAAATGATATTATTTAAATTATTTCCTTATTTGAAAGTAGCTTTTTCATCATATAGTTAGACTTTACCGAAAACAAAAATTAATTTTTTTAGATTGATTTTTGCACGACTGAGGTGCTCACAGCATTTTCATTGATTTCATTGCATTATTTTATTTTTACATTTATTTTTTTCTCACATAAATTTTTGTGCTACAAAAAGTTTTGTAGAGGAAAAAAATCAGAGCAGAGAGTGGAAAAGAGGGCAAGAATAAATTAGAATTCTGCTAAGTGCCCCCACCCTCGCAATTTTCAGAGTTCCACAACTGCCACTGCACCCAGTTGTGTCCAGCATCTACACTCCGCTGTGACTCATGCTGATGACTCTTCAGGAGTAGGCTGGGTCTTCGCAGGCATCTCCGCCACAGCCGATGCGAGGGAAGAAAAGAATAAAGAGAGAGGATGATAATCTTAATTCGTGTATGCGAACAAGGGCTGTCAACAACCATTTGGAAACAACAAGTGCTGTTAGCTCGGATGTGCAGGTGGTATCATAGATAATGGCATGGAAGTGTTAATTAAAGAACAGAGTTCAAATTACAGTTGGGTTCATTATATTCACTTACACGCAAATGCCATTTGAAAAGATATGGAGTCACCACTCCCTCCATCAGCTTTGAGTTAATTAGTAAAACATGCATCACTAAATCATTATTGTATCCAAAAATTTCTTACAATCTCCCCAAAATTTTCTGGCATTAAATAATTTGCAAAGGGTTGGTAAACCATAGAAAATGAACCAATCAATAAAAATGACATATGCCAGGCTCTTATAACCAAATAAACAAACAAAAATAAACCATGTTTCTTTTCTATGTCAAATTTAGCATCTAATTGCTGATCACCTAAGTCAATATTAAAAAAAATATATTTTCAGGCTTTAATCTAAACTTATTTATAAATGGAACTTTGTCTCTGTGTATGTGTGTTTCTGTGTGTGTGTGTGTGTGTGTGTGTGTGTCCATTACCTATAGACTCTGAAACGACTGAACCGATTTTCTTGAAAATTTACACAGTTGTACTATAAGCGTCTGCGAATGTTCTTAGCTAGGTTTTGTGTCGAGGTACCCTCCAAAAAAATATCGAAAATCGATAATCCAAAAAATCGGGTTATAGAAGGATTGGTCTGATTTTAATCAAATTTGATACACTCATAGAGAAAGACATAAGAAATGATATTCAGAAGTTTCAAGGTTGCAGTTCTTACAATAGTGCAGAAAATCGATAATATATATATATATAAAAGGTAAGATGTTTGTGTGTGTGTGTGTGTCTGTCTGTTTATCTGCCTGTATGTCTGTATTTTTTTCAGCCCTTTTATTTTAGTTTTTGCTTCAGGTTTGGCTCTAAGTAGGTATAATTGGAGTTCTTAGTCTCAGCTATGATACCATTTACTCAGAGAACTTATTTAGCCTTCAAAATTCAGTTTACGACGAAAAAAACTTATTTGATATCAATACCAGAAAATCAAAATTTGACTTACATCCATTCATTTTTCTTTCAGTCAATGGTTTCGCTTCAACTGGAAACATTATTGCTTTTTAGTTGTTCGTGCTAACATCCAATGAGTGTGAGCTCCAGGACCATGGGTTAGTTTTAAAACTTTTATTACACCCGAGCAACGCCGGGCTATATGCTAGTCTTTAATGTGTTGATAAACTATAGAAAATGAATGAATCAAAATGACATATGCCAGGCTCTTATAACCAAATAAACAAACAAAAATAAACTATTTTTTTTTTCAATTGGAGTAGATAGACTAAACTATCGCCCGGTTCACACTCCACCCACATCTTTTGAACAGGTGAAGAGGCTCATCCCTTGTTTCCTGTTTAGGATGCGGTTTCCGTTTTCTCTTTTCTAATCTTTTCAGTCTATTTTTTTTTCAATTAGAGTAGATAGACTAAACTATCGCCTGGTTCACACTCCACCCACATCTTTTGAACAGGTGAAGAGGCTCATCCCTTGTTTCCTGTTTAGGATGCAGTTTCCGATTTTCTCTTTTCCAATCTTTTCACTCTTTTTTTTTCAATTGGAGTAGATAGACTAAACTATCGCCTGGTTCACACTCCACCCACATCTTTTGAACAGGTGAAGAGGCTCATCCCTTGTTTCCTGTTTAGGATGCAGTTTCCGGTTTTCTCTTTTCCAATCTTTTCATTCTTTTCTTTCTTTATTTTTATTTTTTTTCATTTGGAGTAGATAGACTAAACTATTGCCCGGTTCACACTCCACCCACGTATATTGAACAGGTGAAGAGGCTCATCCCTTGTTCCCTGTTTAGGATGTGGTTTCCGGCTTTCTCTTTTCCATTCTTTTTACCCTTACGTAGCCCCCTGCGCATCAGTGGCGTTCTCGCCTTGCTTGGGGTGATATGATTAAAAAAAAAAAAAAAAAAAAAAAAAAATTAAACCATGTTTCTTTTCTATGTCAAATTTAGCATTCAATTGCTGATTGCCTGAGTCAATATTGAAAAAAAAAAATCCAAAAAATGGTTAAAGAAGAAAAAAGGTTAACATTTCACTTGAGTGTAAATGATGTTTTTTCACATTTGAACTTTTTCAGTTTACACCAATTTGCTGTGAAAATTCAACTGAAAATTCTAATCGTGTTAATTTTACCTACTTTTCTGGTCGCATACTTACTTATCACGCCATAAGTATTTTCTCTCCAGACGGTAATTACTAGTGGGATGTAAAGTAGGCTACCTCTTTAGTAAGAGAACTTTGCAATTTTTTTTTTCACCTCTATTGATGTCAATGTTGGGTGATATTTGAAGACATCTCTGTTACATGGGCAAATTATGTTTTGTTTTTTTTTAATTTCAGAAACATATCTGATGGTAACACAACATTACATGAGAAATAAGAACATTTAATAGGCTAAAGAGCCCAGTTGGTATTGGTAATGGTAATCGTAATGGTAATATTAACCATTTCCTTACAAGGAAATGTTTGACATTTATTGACCGCTTTTGGTTGAAATTTATAAAATCTTTGTATTAAAACAATTATTCAGAAAAATATTTTTCTCAAGTCCAGTTGCTTTTATTGCTATTTCCAGTATTGACAGGGATGTTTCCTTCCTAACCTTTTCTTTTAAGTTGTGTGAAATGTCAACATCTTGATTATGTCATTATTTTCTCTCCAAGTTGCATAGATAGATGGGTACTGAAAATTTCTTCCTTCAAACACACCAATAATCCGATATAATATTTGCTATTGATGGTTCTTCCTTTTTCAAAGTAATGAACAAAATAGTTGCTCATCTCAAAATATAGAGGCCAAAAACTTGCCTGCTGATGTTTGTATCTTTGGTCACTTTAGATGGCTTTCATCTGCTGCTGTCCACTCAGCTGACTGCCAATTTGATTCTGAAGTGAAATTGTGGATCCATGTTTCATCTATTGTCACATATTTATGCAAAAGCTAAACAGTGCAAGCAATACTCTGAATTGTTGTCTTGTTTTTGTTTTTGATCATATACCTCACAGCTCCTAAGAAAAAATACCTCACCTCCTAAGAAACACGTAGAAAAGACTCTGACATGATTGCTTTCCTAAATAGTACAATCAAGACCTTTTCAGGTCATTATATATCCCACTTATCCTCACCATCTTCACCTCACAATGACAGTAGTAATAGAGGTCAGTATATCTTGACTTGGATTTTTAGTTGTCTATTTTAAGATGCATGGCATTAAAAATTAAAAATTAGGGGTTGAATTTTCGCTAGAAAAGATGAATTGGTAGTTTTTCTTATTAATTCTAACCATAATAGTAATACCATTATATTATTACATAAAACTTATTGGTAGTAATAATAACCTGTTAATAAACTAATATCTAAAAACTTTAAAGTAATAATAATAAAAATAATAATAATACAGATGCTAATAATAAAGGCAAAATATAATAAAAATTACGAAAATAAAAATAGAAAATAATAATTCATAAAACCTATTAAAGAAATATACTCATACATTAAAATAATACTATTGTGTAAAAACTATAAGTAAAAATAAAAATATAAAATAATAATAATAAAAAAACAATAATGGTAAAGTACACATGATAACAATAATGATAAAAAAATGTTCTTGTGAAAGAACACGTAGATTAAAAACCCTTGTTCAAGCATTTACTTTTATAAAGAGAGCTCAATACAGAGATAGAGCTTATTATTTTAATATATATATATATATATATATATATATATATATATATATATATATTAAAAAAGGATTAATTCAATGATGTTGAATGACCATTTCGATATGAAAATCCCCACGGGGGATAACACATCACCTCAGCAACAGAAAAATCCTTTCAGGTTTTTGGAATTTACCTTCCTGCTTTTTTCACTTGGATTAAAGTATCTGAATTAAAATATATATATATATATATATATATATATATATATATATATATATTGTAATACAATATATATGTATATATATTGTAATACAATATATATCTGTGTATTGTAATGCAATATATATATATATATATATATATAATGAACATAAGTTGGATGTTTTTATAAACACATTGGTAATATTCGCGGCTCTCTGACAGACCGCTCCTCAGACCAAATTCATACAACAATGAATGGGTTAAAATTATCCAGAAAAAAGTCAAGTAAAAAAGAAAAAAGGAAAAAAAGAAAAAATAGGAGAGAAGAGGTTAATTTAACAATGTTATATATTAGCGTCTATATTATATCTAGATGATAGGATGGCCTTGGCCTAGATTTACAATGACAGTTGTTATGGAAGTCAGTATATGTTGACTTGGATTTTTACTTGTCTATTTTAAGATGCATGACATTAAAAATTAAAATTAGGGGTTGAATTTTTGCCAGAAAAATTGGATTGTTAGTTTTTTTGTTAAATTCTAACCATAATAATAATACTATTATATTATTACGTAAAACTTATTAGTAGTAATAATAACCTGATTATAAAGAAACTAATATTTAAAAATAATAAGTAATAATAATAAAATAATAATACATATACTAATAATAAATACAAAATATAATAATAATTGATAAAAATTATGCAAATAAAAGTAAAAAGCAATAATTGATAAAACCTATTAAAAAATACACTCTTCCATTACGAAAATAAAAATAGAAAATAATAATTCATAAAACCTATTAAAGAAATATACTCTTCCATTAAAATAATACTATTATGTAAAAACTATAAGTAAAAATAAAAATATGAAATAATAATAATAATAATAATAATAATAATAATAATAAAAACAATAATAGTAAAGTACACATGATAACAGTAATGACAAAAAAAATTTTTTTAGTGTATAAAGTCTTTAATAGGAAATTTTAGAGTTTTTATGGACTCCTATAACTATTTTTATGTCTACATTTAAAAATTAGTTCATTCCTCTGGTTTAATAGTACATTGGGGTTTATATATTTGATTATAGCTATTTTTTCCTTCAAGCATAGATTGCATCTGTCCCTGAAGTTGTTGGAAGTTTGAGCATGTTTGATGATCCTTCATTTAATTTGTGGGGTGAGTCCTCTGTTTTTTAATTTCCAGCAGTGTTTTGATAGGGTGGTTTGTGTTTTATATATATAAAATTATTTTTGATGTCATGAGCCCACTTGTTGATTAATAATTAATAAAAAATATATTTATTATTTTAGAAAAGATTGCACCTGTTTTAAACTAGTACTCAAATTTTTTGTGTAATATATTAACTATGAAGCCCAGTGGAACAATAAACCTTCTTTTTCTTTTTTAAATACAAATGTGTAATTAATAATACAGTATTCAGATTATTCAGACTATTGACCTCATCTTTGTTGCCATTTGTACGACGTTTCGGCTGTTGTGTGCTCTGGCCTTCTTCAGGTGCTAGGAGTTTCGAACCAAACCCTTTATTACAATCACTGGGTTAAATGAACTCCATTCCTTGTTTAGAGCCTCTTTTAGTAGTCATGAGTTATCTCCCTCTAACTCTGTAATTTACTTGTTCACCACGACTGTAGCCTGGTATTGAACTCACAACTCTTTGAACTAACAAACATCCATATCCACTGGATCATGGTAACAAAGATGAGGACAGTATTTCGAATAATGTAAATACTGTAAATACTACCTCATCTCAGAACTATAGACAAATAGAATTATCTGTTATTAAACTTCGTACAAATGGCAACAAAGATGAGGACAATAGTCCGAATAATGTAAATACTGTAAATACTACCTCTTCTCAGAAATAGAGACAAATAGAATGATCTATTATTAAACGTCGTACAAATGGCAACAAAGTTGAGGACAATAGTCCGAATAATGTAAATACTGTAAATACTACCTCATCTCAGAAATATAGACAAATATGAAAATTGATAGTATTGTTACCTCATCATCTTATATCAGAAACTGTTATTAAAAAAAATCAAGTTTTATGGGTGGTCTAGTATCTAAGAAATTGATATAAAATAATCAATTTATTTAAAATTTAGTGTACCATTATATGAATAATAAAAGCTTCAGGTACCAGACAATCTGAAAAACATTAAAAAATGAAGGTATACTGGAAAAAGAATGTTCTTCAAAGCTGCCTCCATCTTTATTTTTTATGTACCTTCAGAACATGTGCAATCATGGCTCCCCACAGTTTCCTATTCTTTGTAACTGAAAGAAATATTTGCCTTCTAATTATTCCTTACAGCCTCTGTTCTGACATTCATTTACATAAACTCGCTAAGTTGGTTACTTGCTGTTTTTTTCTCTTTCTCTTGTCTTCAGTATGCCATGTGAGTGTCAAATTCATCAAGCCCTCTTTCCTCATTTTGCATCATAGGCTTTTTAGCTATCTCTTTCTGATTCTCAGTATCCTTTTTGTTTCTATTTTCCTTAAGAATTGCACATTACTTTATGGACAGTCTAGTTAAAACAAATTATTTTATTCTTTGTTTGAGTTTGAGTTTCGTTTAATAGCATATCAACACCTCTGTGGGTTAATGCCAAAAAGGTTGGGTTTTAAGGTATTTTTGTTTTTGTTTAATGTTCGGTTATAGTGAGAAGGCTGATTTAGTCAGATTTTAATGAATTTTTTTTTTGTTTTTATTCTTTTTTATTTTAGAAGACTGAAAATGTCTTTTAGTTTTGTATTCAAAAATGTTTTCCTGAGAATAATTTTTTTCCTTCAAAAATGTGTTATGGTAATCATTTTTGAAGAAGAAATTATTTTTTGGTTAAAATTTTTTTTTCAAAAATGTATACTTTTCTATAAAAGTCTATTTTTATATATATATTTCTACAAAAGTGTATTTTTATATTTTCATAGTGTTTCGGCTCCAGTTTGGGGGTTAACTATTTACCCATAGCTGGGGCCCTAACAGTTGCTACCACTCCAGGTTAGGGTGGACTTGGGAACAACAGCAATTAAGAGGTGGTTTCATGCTTCCCACAACCTCCCAATCAGAGGGCTTGCTGCCAGATGCAGTTTATTGTCATGCCCAGGACCATTATTCTTTGTTGAAAGACTGTTAGGATTCTAATGCTACTATTGTGGAAAGGGCTCAGAAAAACTGTGTCATCTCATTCTGCCAGGTCTTACCCTGATGGCAAAGACCTACCATGCCACTTATATAGTAGCAAACTCTCTTCGAATTCTATCGGCGAGAAATTCCACCCAAACAGCTCCTTCCTGCAAATTAAAGCCTTAAGGAACAAACTCCGATGAGGACATATCCTCAATCGCTACATTCTTTACCTGTTCAAGTCTAGAGTCAACCATTATCTTCCCTTCCATATTAATTACCTCTTAACGTCACCCTCTACTTTGAGTGGCCCTCGGGCCTTGTACAGAGTGAAACATACTTTAAAAAAAATGTAAAAAGCTAAAGCCCCCTCTCATAAAGCAATTATTCATGTAATCCTCACTTCCTACCACCTTACCTTTAATTTATACTATGCATCCAATAATTTATTATAATCATTTTTACTGTAACCCACTACCGTGAATGGCTCTTGAGCCTTTTAGATAAAATCTAGTGAAAGAAAAATCAATACTTACTGTTATTAGTAATACACTCCAATTCTTGATTGAGGCAGATAGCATATATTTTCAGACATACAAGAAATAAGCTTTTTTTCCCCAAGCTCATGATGTCTCAGTCATTTATTTAACCAAATGTCAATTCCAAATGGGCGATGGTTCTACACAAGTTTTGGCCTTCAGTAGGCAGAAACACATATACACACTCGTTCAGCACAGAAAAATATTTGGCCTGCATTTGTTTGAAGAGTGCAATTGTACTTTTCCCTATTTATGCAATGTGATGGATATTACCGTCTTCTGCTTATGAAATCGTTTCAAACTTCATTGCTTGTAGCTTCTTTCTTTGCAGGGAATGTAAGACCAAAATGTCTCGATTCTTTTTGAGAAATATAATACCAAAATTTCTCGTTTCTTTTCAGGGAAAGTAAAAACAAATTTTCTCATTTTTTGGCAGGGAATACGATACTGAAATATATACTTTCTTCTCTGTGAATGTAATACTGTAATACATAGATTCTTTTTAGGTAATATAATACTGATATTTCTTGTTTATTCTCAGAGAATATGCTACTGAAATTTATAGTTTCTTTTCAGGAAATGTAGTACTGAAATATTTAGTTTCTTTTCACAGAATGTAATACTGAAATATTTACTTTCTTTTTAGGAAATGTAATACTGAAATATTTAGTTTCTTTTTAGGGAATGTAATACTGAAATATTTACTTTCTTTTTAGGGAATGTAATACTGAAATATTTAGTTTCTTTTTAGGAAATGTAATACTGAAATATTTACTTTCTTTTTAGGGAATGTAATAATGAAAAATTTAGTTTCTTTTTGGGAAATGTAATACTGAAATATTTAGTTTCTTTTTAGGAAATGTAATACTGAAATATTTACTTTCTTTTTAGGAAATGTAATACTGAAATATTTAGTTTCTTTTTAGGGAATGTAATACTGAAATATTTAGTTTCTTTTTAGGAAATGTAATACTGAAATATTTACTTTCTTTTTAGGGAATGTAATACTGAAATATTTACTTTCTTTTTAGGAAATGTAATACGGAAATATTTAGTTTCTTTTTAGGAAATGTAATACTGAAATATTTAGTTTCTTTTTAGGGAATGTAATACTGAAATATTTAGTTTCTTTTTAGGGAATGTAATACTGAAATATTTAGTTTCTTTTCACAGAATGTAATACTGAAATATTTACATTCTTTTTAGGGAATGTAATACTGAAATATTTACTTTCTTTTTAGGGAATGTAATACTGAAATATTTAGTTTCTTTTTAGGGAATGTAATACTGAAATATTTAGTTTCTTTTTAGGGAATGTAATACTGAAATATTTACTTTCTTTTTAGGGAATGTAATACTGAAATATTTACTTTCTTTTTAGGAAATGTAATACTGAAATATTTAGTTTCTTTTTAGGAAATGTAATACTGAAATATTTACTTTCTTTTTAGGGAATGTAATACTGAAATATTTAGTTTCTTTTTAGGGAATGTAATTCTGAAATATTTAGTTTCTTTTTAGGAAATGTAATACTGAAATATTTAGTTTCTTTTTAGGAAATGTAATACTGAAATATTTACTTTCTTTTTAGGGAATGTAATACTGAAATATTTACTTTCTTTTTAGGGAATGTAATACTGAAATATCTAGTTTCTTGTTAGGGAATGTAATACTGAAATATTTACTTTCTTTTTAGGAAATGTAATACTGAAATATTTACTTTCTTTTTAGGGAATGTAATACTGAAATATTTACTTTCTTTTTAGGGAATGTAATACTGAAATATCAATTTCTTTTCACAGAATGTAATACTGAAATATTTAGTTTCTTTTTAGGAAATGTAATACTGAAATATTTACTTTCTTTTTAGGGAATGTAATACTGAAATATTTACTTTCTTTTTAGGGAATGTAATACTGAAATATTTTCTTTCTTTTTAGGAAATGTAATACTGAAATATTTAGTTTCTTTTAGGAAATGTAATACTGAAATATTTAGTTTCTTTTTAGGGAATGTAATACTGAAATATTTAGTTTCTTTTTAGGGAATGTCATACTGAAATATTTAGTTTCTTTTTAGGAAATGTAATACTGAAATATTTACTTTCTTTTTTAGGGAATGTAATACTGAAATATTTAGTTTCTTTTTAGGGAATGTAATTCTGAAATATTTAGTTTCTTTTTAGGAAATGTAATACTGAAATATTTAGTTTCTTTTTAGGAAATGTAATACTGAAATATTTAGTTTCTTTTAAGGGAATGTAATACTGAAATATTTTCTTTATTTTTAGGAAATGTAATACTGAAATATTTACTTTCTTTTTAGGGAATGTAATACTGAAATATTTACTTTCTTTTTAGGAAATGTAATACTGAAATATTTACTTTCTTTTTAGGGAATGTAATACTGAAATATTTACTTTCTTTTTAGGGAATGTAATACTGAAATATTTAGTTTCTTTTTAGGAAATGCAATACTGAAATATTTAGTTTCTTTTTAGGAAATGTAATACAGAAATATTTACTTTCTTTTTAGGGAATGTAATACTGAAATATTTAGTTTCTTTTTAGGAAATGTAATACTGAAATATTTACTTTCCTTTTAGGGAATGTAATACTGAAATATTTAGTTTCTTTTTAGGGAATGTAATACTGAAATATTTAGTTTCTTTTTAGGAAATGTAATACTGAAATATTTAGTTTCTTTTTAGGAAATGTAATACTGAAATATTTAGTTTCTTGTTAGGGAATGTAATACTGAAATATTTACTTTCTCTTTAGGGAATGTAATACTGAAATATTTACTTTCTTTTTAGGGAATGTAATACTGAAATATTTAGTTTCTTTTTAGGGAATGTAATACTGAAATATTTAGTTTCTTTTTAGGGAATGTAATACTGAAATATTTACTTTCTTTTTAGGAAATGTAATACTGAAATATTTAGTTTCTTTTTAGGAAATGTAATACTGAAATATTTAGTTTCTTTTCACAGAATGTAATACTGAAATATTTAGTTTATTTTTAGTAAATGTAATACTGAAATATTTAGTTTCTTTTCAGGGAATGTAATACTGAAATATTTACTTTCTTTTTAGGGAATGTAATACTGAAATATTTAGTTTCTTTTTAGGAAATGTAATACTGAAATATTTACTTTCTTTTTAGGAAATGTAATACTGAAATATTTAGTTTCTTTTTAGGGAATGTAATACTGAAATATTTAGTTTCTTTTTAGGGAATGTAATACTGAAATATTTAGTTTCTTTTTAGGAAATGTAATACTGAAATATTTACTTTCTTTTTAGGGAATGTAATACTGAAATATTTACTTTCTTTTCAGGGAATGTAATACTGAAATATTTACTTTCTTTTTAGGGAATGTAATACTGAAATATTTAGTTTCTTTTTAGGAAATGTAATACTGAAATATTTAGTTTCTTTTTAGGAAATGTAATACTGAAATATTTAGTTTCTTTTCACAGAATGTAATACTGAAATATTTAGTTTCTTTTTAGGAAATGTAATACTGAAATATTTAGTTTCTTTTCAGGGAATGTAATACTGAAATATTTAGTTTCTTTTTAGGAAATGTAAGATTGAAATATTTACTTTGTTTTTAGGAAATGTGATACTGAAATATTTAGTTTCTTTTCACAGAATGTAATACTGAAATATTTAGTTTATTTTTAGGAAATGTAATACTGAAATATTCACTTTCTTTTTAGGGAATGTAATACTGAAATATTTACTTTCTTTTTAGGGAATGTAATACTGAAATATTTTCTTTCTTTTTAGGAAATGTAATACTGAAATATTTACTTTCTTTTTAGGTAATGTAATACTGAAATATTTAGTTTCTTTTAGGGAATGTGATACTGAAATATTTAGTTTCTTTTAAGGGAGTGTAATACGGAAATATTTACTTTCTTTTTAGGGAATGCTATTACTGAATTATTTAGTTTCTTTTCACAGAATGTATTACTGAAATATTTAGTTTCTTCTTAGGAAATGTAATACTGAAATATTTACTTTCTTTTTAGGGAATGTAATACTGAAATATTTAGTTTCTTTTCAGGGAATGTAATACTGAAATATTTAGTTTCTTTTAGGAAATGTAATACTGAAATATTTACTTTCTTTTGAGGAAATGTAATACTGAAATATTTACTTTCTTTTTAGGAAATGTAATACTGAAATATTTAGTTTCTTTTCACAGAATGTAATACTGAAATATTTAGTTTCTTTTTAGGAAATGTAATACTGAAATATTTAGTTTCTTTTTAGGAAATGTAATACTGAAATATTTACTTTCTTTTTAGGAAATGTAATACTGAAATATTTAGTTTCTTTTTTAGGAAATGTAATACTGAAATATTTAGTTTCTTTTCACAGAATGTAATACTGAAATATTTAGTTTATTTTTAGGAAATGTAATACTGAAATATTTACTTTCTTTTTAGGGAATGTAATACTGAAATATTTACTTTCTTTTTAGGGAATGTAATACTGAAATATTTAGTTTCTTTTTAGGAAATGTAATACTGAAATATTTAGTTTCTTTTTAGGGAATGTAATACGGAAATATTTACTTTCTTTTTAGGGAATGTAATACTGAATTATTTAGTTTCTTTTCACAGAATGTAATACTGAAATATTTTTATTTTCTTCTTAGGATATGTAATACTGAAATATTTACTTTCTTTTAGGGAATGTAATACTGAAATATTTAGTTTCTTTTTAGGGAATGTAATACTGAAATATTTACTTTCTTTTTTAGGAAATGTAATACTGAAATATTTACTTTCTTTTTTAGGAAATGTAATACTGAAATATTTACTTTATTTTTAGGAAATGTAATACTGAAATATTTAGTTTCTTTTCACAGAATGTAATACTGAAATATTTAGTTTATTTTTAGGAAATGTAATACTGAAATATTTACTTTCTTTTTAGGGAATGTAATACTGAAATATTTACTTTCTTTTAGGGAATGTAATACTGAAATATTTAGTTTCTTTTTAGGAAATGTAATACTGAAATATTTAGTTTCTTTTTAGGAAATGTAATACTGAAATATTTAGTTTCTTTTTAGAATGTATTACTGAAATATTTAGTTTCTTTTTAGGGAATGTAATACTGAAATATTTAGTTTCTTTTTAGGAAATGTAATACTGAAATATTTACTTACTTTTTAGGGGATGTAATACTGAAATATTTTACTTTCTTTTCAGGGAATGTAATACTGAAATATTTACTTTCTTTTTAGGAAATGTAATACTGAAATATTTAGTTTCTTTTTAGGAAATGTAATACTGAAATATTTAGTTTCTTTTCACAGAATGTAATACTGAAATATTTAGTTTCTTTTTAGGAAATGTAATACTGAAATATTTAGTTTCTTTTCAGGGAATGTAATACTGAAATATTTAGTTTCTTTTTAGGAAATGTAAGATTGAAATATTTACTTTGTTTTTAGAAATGTGATACTGAAATATTTAGTTTCTTTCACAGAATGTAATACTGAAATATTTAGTTTATTTTTAAGAATGTAATACTGAAATATTCACTTTCTTTTAGGGAATGTAATACTGAAATATTTGCACTTTCTTTTTAGGGAATGTAATACTGAAATATTTTCTTTCTTTTAGGAAATGTAATACTGAAATATTTACTTTCTTTTTAGGTAATGTAATACTGAAATATTTAGTTTCTTTTTAGGGAATGTGATACTGAAATATTTAGTTTCTTTTAAAAGTGTAATACGGAAATATTTACTTTCTTTTTAGGGAATGTAATACTGAATTATTTAGTTTCTTTTCACAGAATGTAATACTGAAATATTTAGTTTCTTCTTAGGAAATGTAATACTGAAATATTTACTTTCTTTTTAGGGAATGTAATACTGAAATATTTAGTTTCTTTTCAGGGAATGTAATACTGAAATATTTAGTTTCTTTTTAGGAAATGTAATACTGAAATATTTACTTTCTTTTGAGGAAATGTAATACTGAAATATTTACTTTCTTTTTAGGAAATGTAATACTGAAATATTTAGTTTCTTTTCACAGAATGTAATACTGAAATATTTAGTTTTCTTTTTAGGAAATGTAATACTGAAATATTTAGTTTCTTTTTAGGAAATGTAATACTGAAATATTTACTTTCTTTTTAGGAAATGTAATACTGAAATATTTAGTTTCTTTTTAGGAAATGTAATACTGAAATATTTAGTTTCTTTTCACAGAATGTAATACTGAAATATTTAGTTTATTTTTAGGAAATGTAATACTGAAATATTTACTTTCTTTTTTAGGGAATGTAATACTGAAATATTTACTTTCTTTTTTTAGGGAATGTAATACTGAAATATTTAGTTTCTTTTTAGGAAATGTAATACTGAAATATTTAGTTTCTTTTTTAGGGAATGTAATACGGAAATATTTACTTTCTTTTTAGGGAATGTAATACTGAATTATTTAGTTTCTTTTCACAGAATGTAATACTGAAATATTTTTATTTTCTTCTTAGGATATGTAATACTGAAATATTTACTTTCTTTTAGGGAATGTAATACTGAAATATTTAGTTTCTTTTTAGGGAATGTAATACTGAAATATTTACTTTCTTTTTAGGAAATGTAATACTGAAATATTTACTTTCTTTTAGGAAATGTAATACTGAAATATTTACTTTATTTTAGGAAATGTAATACTGAAATATTTAGTTTCTTTTTAGGAAATGTAATACTGAAATATTTAGTTTATTTTTTGAGAAATGTAATACTGAAATATTTACTTTCTTTTTAGAATGTAATACTGAAATATTTACTTTCTTTTTTAGGGAATGTAATACTGAAATATTTAGTTTCTTTTTAGAAATGTAATACTGAAATATTTAGTTTCTTTTTAGGAAATGTAATACTGGAAATATTTAGTTTCTTTTTAGGGAATGTAATACTGAAATATTTAGTTTCTTTTTAGGGAATGTAATACTGAAATATTTAGTTTCTTTTTAGGAAATGTAATACTGAAATATTTACTTACTTTTTAGGGGATGTAATACTGAAATATTTACTTTCTTTTCAGGGAATGTAATACTGAAATATTTACTTTCTTTTAGGAAATGTAATACTGAAATATTTAGTTTCTTTTTAGGAAATGTAATACTGAAATATTTAGTTTCTTTTTAGGAAATGTAATACTGAAATATTTAGTTTCTTTTCACAGAATGTAATACTGAAATATTTGGTTTCTTTTAGGAAATGTAATACTGAAATATTTAGTTTCTTTTTAGGGAATGTAATACTGAAATATTTAGTTTCTTTTTAGGAAATGTAAGATTGAAATATTTACTTTGTTTTTAGGAAATGTAATACTGAAATATTTAGTTTCTTTTCACAGAATGTAATACTGAAATATTTAGTTTATTTTTAGGAAATGTAATACTGAAATATTTAGTTTCTTTTCACAGAATGTAATACTGAAATATTTAGTTTATTTTTAGGAAATGTAATACTGAAATATTTACTTTCTTTTTAGGGAATGTAATACTGAAATATTTACTTTCTTTTTAGGGAATGTAATACTGAAATATTTAGTTTCTTTTTAGGAAATGTAATACTGAAATATTTAGTTTCTTTTTAGAAATGTAATACTGAAATATTTAGTTTCTTTTTAGGGAATGTAATACTGAAATATTTAGTTTCTTTTTAGGAATGTAATACTGAAATATTTAGTTTCTTTTTAGGAAATGTAATACTGAAATATTTACTTACTTTTTAGGGGATGTAATACTGAAATATTTACTTTCTTTTCAGGGAATGTAATACTGAAATATTTACTTTCTTTTTAGGAAATGTAATACTGAAATATTTAGTTTCTTTTTAGGAAATGTAATACTGAAATATTTAGTTTCTTTTTAGAAAATGTAATACTGAAATATTTAGTTTCTTTTCACAGAATGTAATACTGAAATATTTAGTTTCTTTTTAGAAATGTAATACTGAAATATTTAGTTTCTTTTTAGGGAATGTAATACTGAAATATTTAGTTTCTTTTTAGGAAATGTAAGATTGAAATATTTACTTTGTTTTTTAGGAAATGTAATACTGAAATATTTAGTTTCTTTTCACAGAATGTAATACTGAAATATTTAGTTTATTTTTAGGAAATGTAATACTGAAATATTTACTTTCTTTTTAGAGAATGTAATACTGAAATATTTACTTTCTTTTTAGGGAATGTAATACTGAAATATTTTCTTTCTTTTTAGGAAATGTAATACTGAAATATTTACTTTCTTTTTAGTTAATGTAATACTGAAATATTTAGTTTCTTTTACGGGAATGTAATACTGAAATATTTAGTTTCTTTTAAGGAATGTAACACTGTAAAATATTTTCTTTCCTTTTTAGGGAATGCAATAACACTGAAATATTTAGTTTCTTTTTGAGGAATATTTTAATACTTGGAAACTATTTACTTTCTTTTTTGAGAGGGAATGCAATACTGAATTATTTAGTTTCTTTTCACAGAATGTAATACTGAAATAT
This sequence comes from Ascarosepion bandense, assembly GCA_037127315.1. NCBI lineage: Eukaryota > Metazoa > Mollusca > Cephalopoda > Sepiida > Sepiidae > Ascarosepion > Ascarosepion bandense. The sequence goes on from JBBBDQ010002177.1 coordinate 329,247, forward strand.
TTAGTTTCTTCTTAGGAAATGTAATACTGAAATATTTACTTTCTTTTTAGGGAATGTAACACTGAAATATTTTAAGTTTTTCTTTTATGAAGAATACAATACTAGAAAATATTTAGTTTTCAGGAAATGTAAAAATACTGAAATATTTTACTTTTTCGAAATAGCATCAGAATACTGAAATATTTACATTTTCACTTTTAGGAGATGTAACACTTGAAATATTTAGCTTTCTTTTCACAGCCACAATTGTAAATACTTTGAAATGTTGGTTTCTTTTTAGGAAATGTAATACTGAAATATTTACTTTCTTTTTTAAAGGAATGTTTAACCAACTGAAAAATATTTAGTTTCTTTTTTAGGGAATGTAATATTGAAATATTTAGTTTCTTTTCACAGAATGCAATACTGAAATATTTAGTTTCTTTTTAGGAAATGTAATACTGAAATATTTAGTTTCTTTTTAGGAAATGTAATACTGAAATATTTACTTTCTTTTTAGGGAATGTAATACTGAAATATTTAGTTTCTTTTTAGGAAATGTAATACTGAAATATTTACTTTCATTTTAGGGAATGTAATACTGAAATATTTACTTTCTTTTTAGGGAATGTAATACTGAAATATTTTCTTTCTTTTTAGGAAATGTAATACTGAAATATTTACTTTCTTTTTAGGGAATGTAATACTGAAATATTTAGTTTCTTTTACGGGAATGTAATACTGAAATATTTTCTTTCTTTTTAGGGAATGTAATACTGAAATATTTAGTTTCTTTTTAGGGAATGTAATACTGAAATATTTAGTTTCTTTTTAGGAAATGTAATACTGAAATATTTACTTTCTTTTCACAGAATGTAATACTGAAATATTTAGTTTATTTTTAGGAAATGTAATACTGAAATATTTACTTTCTTTTTAGGGAATGTAATACTGAAATATTTAGTTACTTTTTAGGGAATGTAATACTGAAATATCTAGTTTCTTGTTAGGGAATGTAATACTGAAATATTTACTTTCTTTTTAGGAAATGTAATCCTGAAATATTTACTTTCTTTTTAGGGAATGTAATACTGAAATATTTATTTTATTTTTAGGAAATGTAATACTGAAATATTTAGATTGTTTTCACAGAATGCAATACTGAAATATTTAGTTTTTTTTAGGAAAGGTAATACTGAAATATTTACTTTTTTTTTAGGGAATGTAATACTGAAATATTTAGTTTCTTTTTAGGAAATGTAATACTGAAATATTTAGTTTCTTTTAAGGGAATGTAATACTGAAATATTTACTTTCTTTTTAGGGAATGTAATACTGAAATATTTAGTTTCTTTTTAGGGAATGTAATACTGAAATATTTAGTTTCTTTTTAGGAAATGTAATACTGAAATATTCACTTTCTTTTTAGGGAATGTAATACTGAAATATTTACTTTCTTTTTAAGGAATGTAATACTGAAATATTTACTTTCTTTTTAGGAAATGTAATACTGAAATATTTAGTTTCTTTTTAGGGAATGTAATACTGAAATATTTACTTTCTTTTTAGGGAATGTAATACTGAAATATTTACTTTCTTTTTAGGAAATGTAATACTGAAATATTTAGTTTCTTTTTAGGAAATGTAATACTGAAATATTTACTTTCTTTTTATGGAATGTAATACTCAAATATTTAGTTTCTTTTTAGGGAATGTAATAGTGAAATATTTAGTTTCTTTTTAGGAAATGTAATACTGAAATATTTACTTTCTTTTTAGGGAATGTAATACTGAAATATTTAGTTTCTTTTTAGGGAATGTAATACCAGCATTTCTACTTTTCAGAAAACAATGTAATATGGAGATTTTTACTTTCTTTTCAGGGTGTATAATACAGACATTTCTAGTTTCTTTTCAGGGAATGTAATACCAAAAGTTCTAGTTTTGTTCAAGGAATGTAATACCAAAAGTTTTCATTTGTTTTTAGGCAATGTAATACTAGCATTACGACATTTCAGAGAATGTAATATGGAGATTTCTGCTTTCTTTTCAGGGTATGTAATACCAAAATTTCTAGTTTTTTTCAGGTAATGTGATAGCAAATTTTTTCATCCTTTTTAAGCAATGTAACACCAGCATTTCTACTTTTCAGAGAATGTAATATGGAAATTTCTAGATTCTTTTTAGTGAATGTAATACCGAAATTTCTAGTTTATTTGCAGGCAGTGTAGTACTGACATTTTTAGTTTCTTTTTAGGAAATATAATACTAAGATTTCTAGTAATTTTTGTGGTGAAGGTAATACCAAAATTTCTTTCAGAGAATGTCATATTGAAAGTTTTAGTTTTTTTCAGAGAATGTAATACCAAAATTTTTAAATTTCTTTTCAGGGAATGTAATATCAGAATTCTATATCAGATCTGTCTATCCATCACCCACTCTAAATTAGCCGTACATTGATGAAAACAAAATTCTGGGGCGAAGTGCAAATAGATAAAGGTGTACAAAGTACAGTTGGTTTTATGAGTGTGCGTAAAAACTGCAAAGTAGGGTTTTTGTCAATGTATTTACAATCCATGGCAATTCTACTGAGGAACCAGAAAAGGCCAAGCCTCCTACCCACAAATTTTGGCTAACACTTAGTTGCTCCCTTTTCCAACTCTTTTCTAAATTTCTAAAATTTATGAAACTGATCAGTCTCTGATTTTGATAAGATTTGATTTTCACCACTTTCCCTTTGTGTTTTTTTTTTATTTAGCCTTTTTAAGGACGCATACAGAAACCTGTTTGAAAGGAAAACAAACAAAATAAAACAACCAGATAAAAAAAGACATGTTGTTAGGGAGGGAAAGAATAGTTGTAAAATCATGGAGAAATGACATTATTTAAATTATTTCTTTATTTCAAGGTAACTTTGTTAGCCTTTTATATATATATATATATATATATATATATATATATTATCAATTTTCTGCACTATTGTAAGAACTGCAACCTTGGAACTTCTGAATATCATTTCCTATGTCTTTGTCTATGAGTGTATCAAATTTGATTAAAATCAGACCACTCCTTCTATCACCCGATTTTTTCGATTATCGATTTTTGATATTTATTGGAGGTACCTCGACACAAAAGCTAGCTAAGAACACTCGCAGACACTTATAGTACAACTGTGTAAATTTTCAAGAAAATCAGTTCAGCTATTTCAGAGTCTATAGGTAACAAATACACACACACACACACACACACACACACACACACACACACACACACAGACAAAGTTCCATTTATAAATAAGTTTAAATGTAATTCACTGTTTATTAAAAAATTTCTTACAAAAATATGTGGTGAATTAAAAGTGACTCTCTTTTCTTCGCTGTTTATAAATTTCGCCATCCAGTGTGAAATCTAATTTTGACCAATAAGAAAAAGGATTAACCGGTACTGAAGGAAAAAGTCAAATCCAAATTTTGTGATCGAGTGTCAATTGATGTGCAGGGGGCTACGTAAGAGTGAAAAGATTGGAAAAGAGAAAGCCAGAAACCACATCCTAAACAGGGAACAAGGGATGAGCCTCTACACCTGTTCAAAAGACGTGGGTGGAGTGTGAACCGGGCGATAGTTTTATTATTTTCTAACCAATAATTTACCAAACTGAGAGAAGTTAATAAGCTTATATGAAAAAGTTATTTTTTTATATATATATATATCTGGTCAGGTGCTTCTGCTATTCATCTTGACAGGCTCCAAAGGAGAATTTCTAATGAGATTGGTCCAGACCTGGAAGCTCAACTCCAGCCACTTTCTCACTGGCGAGATGTGGCTTCCCTGTGTCTCTTCTACAAATATTTTCATGGCTTCTGCTCCAATGAACTTAGGTCACTGGTGCCCCCTCCAGAAGAATTTACTCGAGCAAGCAGACTGGCAACAAGGTTCCCACTCTTTTGCAGTTAAATCTACCAAATGCAGCCGACAATTCTTCTCCAGCAGTTTCTTTTCTCACATTTCCCGCCTGTGGAACTCCCTTCTGTGTACTTGCTTTCCTGATGGCTATAACCTCCAGGAATTTAAATGCAATGTCAATTCCCATCTCTTATCCACTTGTCTCCAGTCCTTCCCTCATCCTTTCTACATCATCCTGTGTATCTTGCTCTTTTTCTTTCTCTCTACCTTTGCAACTGTCTTCACACCTGTGTTCCCATCCTTCTCTTGCCCTTTCTCTGACACTCCCCGTAGCTGGTTCTTTCTCTCCACCCTCCTGTTCTCCTTTCTCTCATATGTAGCCCTCGGCACATCAGTGGTGGTACTGCCTTGCTTGGGGTGAAATGATTAATATATATATATATATATATATATATAGGAAAAACTACTAAAAAGTTGTAAGTTTAAAAATGTATTTTTTTGACAGTATATATATATATATATATATATATATATATATATATATCAGCATGCAGTGTGGGTATAGAAGAATCCAAAGGAGTATCCTTTACATATAGTGGTAGGATAAATCTCTAAGAGATCTCTAAACATATATGCATATAAATACATATAGAGTAAATATAAGAAAAATTAAGACAGACGCGTTATTTCATGGTGAAATTCACCATGAAATAACGCATGTCTTAATTTTTCCTATATATATATATATATATATATATATATATATATATATATATATGTAGTATGTGTATTTTGGCAGCATCCTTTCTTTTAAACAAGTTTTTATTAAACGATAGTCTGAGAATGTTGAGAATAATTAAGTAAATGCTCTTTTAATGCAAATCTCTGATCAGCCAGTATGGGGCATCTTGACATGGTGTAATGGTTAACAAACTTGTTTGGCTAGTCCCTATTACAACTGAGTAGTAAGTTTGATCCTCACTGGGTACTCCATAATTTTGGCCTCTTGCCTCATCTAAAGGGCGCTTAGAAAATCAACTCTTATCAGCCAGTGACGGGGTAGCAATTAAATACAGACATCACTACCAGCTGAATTTCATTTCATGCATTATCTTGGGAATTCAAGTGAATGCTGCATGCTTGTTCGTGCCAGACTCGGTGGTCATTCTCCAGGTCAATCCTGCAACTGGTGTCTCTGAAAGACACTGACCTTGCAAACTAAAGTGAGACTCGTATATATTGCCGGTTGAAACATAGACTAAATCACATTCAGTAAAGGGAAATGATTAAAACGTTATTTCCTGGTCAGGACAAAAAGAATAAAAGACTTGATAATCGCACAATATAATAACCAACTTAGTAGACACAAGATATATGATCAGAAATTTAGGACAGTCTATTTTATCCATAATTGACCTGACTCCAGCCAAAATAACAAACCCATTTCCACAGATATTACCAGGAATAGGGTAATTCAATTAATGAATAATTTTACCAAGCAAAGAATCGAACCTTAGCTTTTCAGTTCAATACTCTCTTTCTATCTCCTAGATTGTTTTGATTGGTCTTTCATTTCTTTACCATTCCTTAATATCCAGAAAATTGATTCTGGCTCTAAGAGAGTTTCTCTTCTGCTATTACGATGCCAATTTCAAAGCCATAAAAACTGAGAAGCAAATGAACACGTAAATAAGAACAGGAAATTAGTGTCTAACTGGATAGAAAAACTAAAGACAATAAATAAAAGAGAAGTTCTGACTGATCAATTTGAGTTTTTACAGCTTATCAACCTTTTGCAAGTTATTTAAAACAAGAAGGATTTTTTTAGATTCTTGGCTCTTTTTGTTTTACGCCATATCAACACTCCATTTA